>JAHHZJ010005310.1:0-116111 GCA_021437245.1 Aegilops speltoides | reverse complement strand
AAACTACGAAAACAAAAGTCTTCACGCTTCATATTCCTCGAATGAATATCAAGTCTTCAAGGTTACACCAATTTCTTCACTTTCAAAGTCTTGAAAAGTCTTGAGAATATCAAAGTCTTGATTGAAGAACTTCACTTTTAGAATTCGACCTTCTCTGTAAATATCAAACTCCTCATAGACTTATAGACCTGTACACTCACAAGCGCATCGATTACTTAACCTATAAGTCTTCAATACACCAAAATCACTAAGGGGCACTAGATGCACTTACAATCTCCCCCTTTTTGGTGATTGATGACAACACAGGTTAAGTTTTCAACGGGGATAAACATATGAAGTGTAAATACTGATATTGAGGAATTTGATTGCAAGATATAGAAGAACTCCCCCTGAATATGTGCATAGTGAGGAATTTTCTTTTGAGGCAATGCACATTTGAAGAGTCGAATCATGGAGATCTCCCCCTATATCTTGTAATTCATACGCGATTTGATATATAATATGAAGAATTTGAAATGCATGATGAAATATGGTGCCTAATGAGATTGACATCGTGCAATAATATTAACGAGGAATAAGCATGCGAATATCACATCAAAAGTTTGAGCTCGGTGCATCAAAAGCATCGAGCACGACCAAAAGTATCAAGGCACCATCGGTTTAAGATTACAACTCGATCAATAAAAGTTTTCGGAAGAGCGAGAGTTGTAACTTAATAAAACACCCATAATATGAACCGGCTTGAAGACTAACTCAGATTTCTCCCCTTTGTCATCAAATGACCAAAAGGATCGGCGAGGACTAACATACTCAAGATTTTCATGTCGATGGAGGAGCGCCAGCGTTGTCGGGGTTGGTTGTTGAAGTAGGGCCTGCCGTAGTGTCGTCCAAATCTTCATGTTCATCAGTTTCACGCGATGAAGAATAAGAACTGGCCACCAGATCAGGAACTTTGACTCGCTTGAATTTCTTCGGAGGTGGTGCAGACCAGTCAAATTCTTCCTGGAGATTCATAGTCTGCAATTCTTCCGCGGAATATACATGCGTGAGAACAGCCCAGGTGCGGTTGAGGGTTTCATGAAGGTAATACTTATTTTTCTTCACTGCATTATGTGTAGAGGTCATGTTGTGAAGAATTGCAGCAAATTGGCGCTTCACCCATTTACGATTCGTTCAACCTTGATGAAGGCGAGGAGTAACTCACAATCAGTCATCACCACAGGTGCGATTGCTTGAGGCTTTTGCTTAGCTGAGGTATTTCTTGGCGGTGTCATGTGTTGCGAATCCTCATTGGTGGAGTAAGATGTAGCGAGGCGGAATTGACCATCCAATGGGCGTGTGCCTTCATCAATCACAGCAGCTGCCTTGCCCTTATCATCGGATGATGAAACTGGTAAACGAGGACTTCAATGGGCGGCAAGTAGCTACCATGGTTGAGTGTCGACCTTGTAATTGATGAAGATCTTGCCCTTATGAATCTCATAATCCAAAGGCGCATAGGGCTTCACTCAAAAGGTGACATTGCAACATTAGCGAGTCCTCATGAAGAAATCATGGAAGTTGGCGGAGCGCCATGAATGATGTTGAAAAGCATGTTCTTCATGATACCAATGACATCTTCTTCATTTGAGTCGTGGCCTTTGATGGGACTCATTGTCTTCGTCGAGATTCGATAGACAGTCAAAGGCACATCTGCAGTTCCTTGACGAGAATTTGGTTCGAGGGCCTGCCACGGATTCAAAGGCTTCATGAGCACTTGCATATAATGATCGGTCATTTCGCGGTCATTGTAGATGCAACGTCACGCTTTCATGGGGAGGATCAAGAGGAAGGACACGAGCAATTCAGTTCTTTGGTGCCTTGTAGTGAGTGTTTTCGTCATCAATCCAGCACCCATGAATTGACATCTTGACATCTCGGTGATATGCAAAGTGGCGTAGAACTGAAGAATGAGTTCTTCATTCCAATCACAGATATCAGTGCAGAAATTCAGGAGTCCTGCATCGTGAATAACTCGGAGTACTGGCTCGAAGCACGAATGTGATTCCATATCCACATGAGGAATATGCTCATGATCGAAGATCTTGTCCTTGTCAAAGAGCACTGAGGAATAGTAGTTGGCTTGAGTAGCAGTCGAGCGTCTTTTCCTTATGCGGCGAGTCATATGGATTGTAACGATGAAGAACACATGCTCGTAAAAGAAGTCTTCAGCCTTGAATTTTTGCTTGCTCGAGCGGATTCTTGGTTTGGGCGAGAGGAATGTCGATGATTTGCAAAGACAACCTCGAGAATCGCGATCTCGGTGCTTGGTGAGAATTTGGGTTCCTCTTCTTGTGTAGTTTGGGGATCGTGGCGGGTTCTTGACACTAGCGGCTGGAATTTCTTCATGAACAGACGATGTGGGATGAGTTTCTTCAGAGCCCATTTGAACAGTTGTAGCCGGGGACTGAGGAATTTTTGAATCGGAGTGAAGAGAGGAGTATTGGGATGCTGACTTTCCCAAAAGTCATCGTTCATCACTAGTGTAGTGCATCCAATATCCACGTCTTCATCTTCTTTTTCAATTTCCTCAATACCAGCCTCTTCAGCTGTGAACTGAGGCATGGGTGAGGAAACGACTGGCGGTGAAGGGAACGCTTCCACTTCAATTTCTTCATCAAACTGTTCTGAGGTAGCAACAGAGTGATTTTCTTCATCAGATCCGCTTGGGATCTTGTAGTCTTCTCCATAAGGAACAATTTCCTTAGACGACATGGAGGAAATGGGAACGACATCAATGGGATTTTCAAGCGAGCTGGTCATTGGCTTCATTTTTTCCCAGCCAAGAATTTGGCGCGGTGATGCCTTCCTCTTCTTCACTTTGCAGCTCGCTCGGCAGCCTTTGTCTTCTTCACTTCATAAGCGAAGGAAGAATTGGAGTTGGTGTTGGCGCGGGAGGAGCCGAGGACGTGGTTCGGTTTCTTGAGCGCACCACTAGTGGATGCCACAGGGATTTCTTCAGTGGCTGGAATGGAATCATCAGCCACGGAACTTGTATTCTCATCAAGAAGTGAAAGTCATCAGCAGATCTTGGCATGTTCTTCAAAGAGGCTGAGCAAAGTCTTGACTGAGGATTTTCTTGTTGCGATGGGGCTGCAATAGTTGTCAATTTCTTTGTCAAATTGTGAATCTCACCTTGGCTCCTTGCCAATCAGCATTATAAACATCGAAATCCTTGCCGAGGGCTTGGATTTCAGATTGAGCTTTGAAAGTTCTTGAGAGTCGGGTTGACGATGTTCTTCTTGAAGCTTCTCCTTTCTGGCTTGTGCTCTCTTTATCTCACGAGCCTTTTCAAATTTCCATTTCTCTTCAGCGATGAAATGGTTCAGCATATGACTTTGACCAGGACTCAGAGGCAGATCAAGCATGGGAGTGTTTGGATCCTGATGCCATAAGTCGATGAAGTCAAGGATCTTCTTCGGATCCAAAAGCAGAGGCACAGTTGTTCCTTTGGCTCTAGCGGCCTTGGTTAGTCTGTCTCTGATGATTTCTGCAAGTTCTTCATCAGAGGCTTCGTCATCAGAGGGCACGTTGAAGGCAACTTGTTTCTTTCTTGGACGTGGCCGAGGACTGCGTCTAGCTGTTGCTTTTGTCTTCAGCAGAGTGGTGCCTGATGAGGACATTGGTGCAGCTGAGGAACTTGCTGAGACACCAGAAGCAATCGAGAAGCCCTGATTCCTTTGTGGTAGCGGATGCTGCTGGAGTTGAGGACTTGGAGGAGCTCTTTGAGGATTTTGAGGAGCAGCGGCCTCGAGGAATTTGCCGTGAGGGTGCGGTGAGGAACTGGGCTGTGAGGGCGCTGATGGTGAAGCACTTGGCTTGCGAGCAGGCTTCTTGACATTGATTTCCTCGGTTTGACCGAGGTCTCAGTAACAGCAGCAGCAGAGAATCCTCATTGAATTTCCTCACTTGCCTCCTTGGCTGTCTTGCCAATTTGGCTTGGCGCCTCGACCATTCTTTAGGAAAGTCTTCACCACGCTTGATCTTTGGTGGGATCGTGACTTGGCGGTGCCAATGGAGCTCTTGGGCATGGAGGGTTTAAGGCGAATTTCTTCATGTACTTTGGAGTACATAGCGATATTCCCTCCATTCTCGTGCCCATCTTCGTTCTATCCTCTGGATGCGCACTTTGCGCTGATTCTTGTTCTCCTTGCCAAACTTGGCTTCATCAGTGTGCAATAGTCTTTGTATATTTCTTGAGGATCTCGAAGGCGGTCATGACCTCGGTTTCTTTCCTCCCTTCTGCGGTCTCTTGCCTTACGCCATTTTCTTGGATGGGGAATTTGAACAATAGAACACTCTGAAGAAGTATGCAGTTTTTCTTGAGGAACGCTGCAAATGAGTTAAGTTGATGAGAACCTAGTGATTCAACAGCGGACATGAGTACCTGTGAGCAGTGTAGGTGCGAGGAATTTGGAGAGGTCATATCGTTCTCGAAGATTTTTGAAAAAGACAAGTTTTGAGAATTTGACCAGTTGAGCCTTGAGGAATTTCACTAAGCGTTTTGTCTCGGGTTCGAGTTATGCGGATTGAAAATCCGCACAATTGAGAATCTTGAAGAAATGAGTGCTTAGAGATAAATCAATAGCATACAATGTGTGAGGTGTTCATATGTGAAGATTTGAAGAATAAAACACCTTTGAAGATTTTCAGAAAGATTTGAGAATCAAAGCGAGTAATAAAAGTGACTTTTAATTACGCGAACTGAAGAACACGACGAACAGAGATGAACTGTGATGAAGTTAAATCACGTTAGATCTCCACGCCCTAACTTGGCAGAGGGAGACAGCTACGGCGGCGGAGTGAAGATTTCCGCAGCCGGGCGCGATGACGGCGACGAGGTCGAGGCAGTGAAGCTCTTCCTCACCGACGGTGATGGAGTAGCGGTGGCGCTAGGGTTTGAGGAGAGCTCGAGCGAGAGACAGCGACCGAGCGGAGTAAATGAAGTAAGGAAGGGAGAGGGGTATTTATTGCCACGGTAAAAAACTGTTCGCCCGAAGATTTTGGGACGAGCATGCCCCTGCCCTTTCTTCTTCACGCGACATGTGTCACCCACGTACTGTGCAGATGAGATCGTGTAAGATCGTGGGTGAATAAACTAATGCATCGTGGGATGCGGAATGGTCTGAGCGGTAAAACCGAAAATTTGGATAAGATTTGTTTTTTTTAAATTTCGTTCGCAATTTCTTCAGCTGACAAGGACACAGTGAAGACTTTGAACGAGTTTCAATCAGAACGCACATGAAGAATTTGTGAATAGATTGGATTGAGTATAGCATAGAGGGGGAAGGGTCCGATCACATTCACTTAGCAGAAATCGCAACTTGAAGAAATAGCAATAAGTGAATGCTGTAGAGGACATAAACTCACATATATATATAGTCAATGAAGAAAAACGACGGAAACAGTGAAGATTTTGCAAAGTTGAAGAATTTGTAAAACTGAAGAATTTCAAAAATAAAAAAAAACTCAAATTGAAGATTTTCAATTTTTGTGGTGGCGTAGCCCACCGTATAAGAATGATGATTTCAGACAGCGCGTACAATTGTCGTAGGGTTCTGAGAATCAAATTCTTCATTAATTTCTTCACACTTAGAATGTTATTCTTCATTGATTGAGGAAAAACGTTTCTTCATGTGTTGCACATCTAAGTCATCAATTCTGCATAAGGGTTAGGATGTGTGTCCTTTTCAAAGAACATTTGAAGATTCTAAGATATTTAGCTCACACCGCAACTTGCTAAAATCTCTTCTCATCCAAGGGCTTAGTGAAGATATCAGCTAGCTGTTCTTCAGTCTTCACATGCTCGATGGAGATATCGCCCTTCAACACATGATCACGAAGAAAATGATGACGAATCTGGATGTGCTTAGTCTTCGCGTGCTGTCAGGACCCCGACTCAATGTCACATCGATCTAGCCTGTAACACCTCATATCACTTTGCGGCCTCACGCACGGTATTCCCACGGGTGTCGCCTTACCTTTGCTCGGGACCGTTTAGCCTTTTGGCACACGATATGATAGTGTCGCTAGCATCCATATGATAAGGAGCCGGGCTGACATGGCTAGTCGTAAACCCAAAGTGGCACAGACTTACAGGGACAGGCATCCATGACCCAGCATCGAACGTGTCGGTCATCAGCGAGTGAATCCAGGCTGTAGCACTGGGCTAACAGGACTCCGGTGATCCGGGCTGTAGCGGGCTAACAGGACTCCGGTATCCATCGCGTGACATTTCCCCGAAGGGACAGACACAGGAACGAAGAAGGACACATGCCGGCCAGCCTAAGTGTTTCCGGAGCAGTAGCAAGCTACCATGGCTCGGTGGAAACACTAGGAGACATTTCCCGGTAAGAGAGGCTACTAAAGATAAACAACTAGATAGTCAGATCCCACACATACCAAGCATTCCAATAACATACACACAATATGCTCGATATGTGCAAATACAACATGGCATCACAACATGACTCTCGACTCAAGTATGTATTCATTAGGCTCAGGAGCGAGATATTACAAACAGGGTCTCATGACCCAACATTGAACATACAAGTCAAAGCACAAGCGGAAGCTCAACATGTCAGAGTACGACATCTACAAATGAAAAAGGCCGAGAAGCGACTATCTACTAGATCTGCCGAGGCACAAGATCGTAGCTGAGGTAACAAGCTAAGCGTCAAGTCCACGCGGAACTACTAAGCGAGACCGAGGTCTCTCTGCAAAAAACATAAAATAGGCAAGCGTGAGTACAAATGTACCCAGAAGACTTACATCGTAACTAACTACATATGCATCATTATCAACAAAGGGATGGTGGGGTTTAACTGCAGCAAGCCAGCTTTGACTCGGTGGCTATCCTAAACTACGACTGCAAGTAACTCTTTTGGGGTGGCGCACACGAGTCCACATATTCACCATATCAATACACCACTATGGATCCGCTCCCGTCTCCCTACGAGAACGCCATCCATAGCACTCACGCTTATCTTGCGTATTTTAGGGTATCCACTTTCACTTGTCTATGAACTGTTATAGGCAACCCAGAAGTCCTTTACCGCGGACACGGCTATTCGAATAGATCATATTAACCTGCAGGGTGTACTTCTTCATACATGTTTCCACCACTTAGCGTGCGCACACGACATGTGCTCGGCGGACTTCAGCGAAAGCCGGCGTGGGTGTAGACCACGACCTACCTAAACACTCAAGTCTCTAGTCCAGGTTTATCGCCTATTTGGGTTCCATCTATGAGGAGTTCCGCGAAGTTTCGCTCACAGCCCCAAGCGATGTGAGCAGGGTTCCGTGACACCAAGCAGGCGCCGGTTTACCCGCCACGCGTGCCTACCGCATCACAGCCCACCCCTACGGTCAAGATCACAAGACAGCCTCCAACATACTACAAACACGAAAACTACATGCAACTCTGGGACAGAGGACAAGGGTGAATAAGAAGTCGGCGGGGTCATATTTGAGGCCCAATGCATGGTAGTAGCTGAATCATGGATCACAAACACAGAACTCAGTTCCTAAGGACGGCTTCAATGAGACAACCCACCATGTACTCCTACATGGCCTCTCACCGATACCTTTACCAAATCGTGTTCACACTCTTAGCGCACACACAGTAGGACATGTTCACACACCTCTGATTCATTCCCGATGAATCAGACCTGACTCAACTCTAGGCAGTAGCAGGCATGACAAACAAACATGAATGAGTAGGCACAACAGGGCTCAAACAACTCCTACTCATGCTAGTGGGTTTCATCTATTTACTGTGGAATGACAGGTCATGCAAAGGATAAAGGGGTTCAGCTACCGCAGCAAGTAACAAATGAATCGTTGTTGCCCTAATGCAGTAAAAGAGAGCAGGAGCGAGAGAGTGGGATTATATCGGAATGAACAAGGGGGTTTTGCTTGCCTGGCACTTCTGAAGATAATATAGCTCTTCATCGGTGTCATCGAACTCGTCGTCGGAACCACGTCTATCGAGAGGGGACAAACACCGGCAACTGAGAAAGAACACAATCAATGCAATGCACAATATGATGCATGATCATGACATGGCAATATGATGTGATTTGAGCTAATGCAACTAGCAACAGATTAAATGGAGTTGGTTTGAATACAAGATTCAAACTCAAACTCCATATGTAGATATTCATATGCCATTATTTGATTTGACCTAAACAGTGAACAAAAGTTGTTCTAACATGCATGAAAATGGTACATATGGTTAGATTGGATTTTTCTGATCATTTTTCATATATAATTTATTTCATTTGGAGCTACGGTTGATTTTATATAAATTTTAGAAGTTTAGGCAATTTTCTGGATTTTCCTGATTAAAAATAAAGCCAGAAAAGGATTTACTGCGTCAGCATGACGTCACTGTGACGTCCGCGGTCAACTGGGCGCCTCTAGGTCAAACCTGACCAGTGGGGTCCACTGGTCAATGACTAACTAACTAACCTAGTTTAATTAGCACTAACCTAGGTTAAACTAATTAAGTTTTAATCCTAAACTAGATTAATTATCGGGCGGGGCCCGCAAGTCGATGGGAGAGGGAAGAGTCAAACCGGGCGGTGGGGTCAACCCACGCCGGTCAAGGGTCAAAGCTTCTTGGCGTTTAGCCGCCGGCGAGGCCGCAGCCGGCGTTGCCGAGAACGCCCATAGGGCTCGGTTTTGGGCGCGGTTTGCCGCTGGAAAGCTGGGAGTCTCGCGCATCAAGGAGGCAACAGCTCGCGCGAGTGGGCTAAATCGGCGGCGGCGGCAACTTTTGCGGCGGCGGAGTTCGTGCGAAGCTTCGGGTCGAGGCTACAGCGGCCTTAGCGTCTGCGGGTTAGCACCTCTGGCGTCTACGCGTGCGGCGAGGGCGTTGGGCGCATGCGGGACCAAATGGTCGCGGGCGTCATCGCCAGCGAAGCTTTGGCGGCGGCGCTTCTGACCAGCTATGAATCGATGGCTACGGAGAGCGGCAAGCCACGGGTTAGGGGCAAAGCGTCGCGGGGGCTCACGGTGGGTCGGATGAGGTAGGCAGCGAGCTCGGGAGGCGGAGGCGGCGGCGAATCGGCGCGTCGCGGCTTCCGCGACCGAGGAGGAAGAAGGTGAGGCAGCCGTCGATGCAGCCGTCCCAGCCTTCGGGGCGAGGTGTGGCGGCGGCGGACGATGGCGGAGACCTTGGACAACCGCAGGGGAGGCGAGGGAGATCGGTGGGCGCGGTGGCGGTGAGCAGCGGCGACGAACCCGTTCGGCGTTCGCGAGAGAGAAACAAAGGAGGAGGGAGGAGCACAGGAGAGGGGAGGCGTCGAGGGCTGCGTGGCGTCTGCGAGGGACGTCCAGGCGGGGGATGAGGCAGCCAGGCAGGGAGGAGGTGGCCGGCGTGTGGCCGCGCGCGCCGGGCACGCGTCCCTGCCTACTGGCGCAAGGAGGAAGGCGACAGGAAGGAGGCGTTGGTGGGCTGGGCCGGCCAGCTGCGGTGCTGGGCCGGTAGGTGGCACGAGGTAAGTGCTCCAGGTAGGTTCTTTCTCTCTCTGATTTTCTGTTTATTAATGTTTTCTATTTTGCAGGTTTGTTTTGAATTTGGTCTTGAAACCAATTCAATTTATTTTGCTTCTGACAATATTTTTAGGAGCTAAAAGAATTAAAACAATGCTCCACAAAATATTTCAGAATTATTGGACCTATATTTATTTAATAGTAGATATAAATCCAATTCAAATAATTATTGATTTAATTCAAATGCCCAAAATAAATGTTTCTGAGACACCAAAAATATTGGTTTGGATTTTACCTCTTGCCAATATTTCCAGAGGATAACATCAACATTTTCTTGGACTCATTTGATGAGATTTAAATGTTGGTTATTTTTAGAGGTTTTTCTGAGGCTTTTGAAAATTCCCCAATTCAAATTTCATTTGAATTTAAACATGATGCACACATGGAAACTAGCATAGGTCAGGCCAGAACTAGGGATGTGACACGTGCTGAACTGGGTTGTGAGCAATCTTGATGGCACTCTCATTGTCGCAGAGGAGAGGCACATTCTTCACGTTGACGCCATAGTCCTTGAGGGTTTGTTTCATCCAAAGCAGTTGAGCACAACATGAGCCAGCAGCAATGTATTTAGCTTCAGCGATGAAGCGGTGATCGCAGCTCTGTTTCTTGAGGACCAACGGACCAAAGATCGTCAGGAAATGAAAAGTGCCGATGTTGACTTACGGTCCACACGATCACCAAAGATAGTCGAGTCGAGAATATCAATGAGATCAAAAGCGAGCCCTTGGGGTACCATAATCCTAGTGTTGGTGTGTGAGCTAGATATCGAAGAATATGCTTCACAGACCTTATGGTGTGATTCCTTGGTGCAGCTGAAATCGGGCACACATGCAAACACTAAGCATTATATCGGCCTAGATGCACATAAGTACAATAAAGAACCAATCATGGGCGTTATACCTTGTGATCGAAGTCAATACCATTTTCATCGATGCATAGATGGCCATTTGTGGGCATAGGAATTTTAGCGCCTTTGCAATCTTGCATCCGAATTTCCTCGATTACATCTTTGAGGTATTTCTCTGAGATATGAATATGCCATTCTTTCTTGGATTTAATTTGAATACCTAAGAAGAATTTCAACTCTCCCATCATAGACATTTGATATTCTTCACTCATCATAAAGGCAAATTCATCACTATATCATTGGTTAGTACAGCCAAAGATAATATCATCAACATATATTTGGCACACAAACAGTTCACCATCATATGATTTAGTAAATAGAGTAGGGTCGAGTGAACCGGGTGTGAAGCCATTCTTCACGAAGAATTCCTTCAATGTATCATACCACGCCCGAGGGGCTTGCTTGAGGCCATAGAGGGCCTTATTGAGTCTGAAGACTTTGTCAGGATTCTTGGGATCTTCAAAACCTGGGGGTTGAGCAACATATACTTCTTCCTCAAGCTTACCATTGAGGAATGCACTTTTCACATCCATTTGATATAAGATGATATCATGATGGTTAGCATAGGCAAGTAAAATGCGAATAGCCTCAAGTCTAGCAACAGGTGCAAAAGTTTCGTCGAAATCAATTCCTTCAACCTGCGTGTAGCCTTGAGCTACTAGTCGTCCCTTATTCCTCACCACAAGGCCATTTTCATCTTGCTTGTTGCACTAGATCCACTTCGTGCCAATGATATTATGCTTGCGAGGATCTGGGCGATTGACCAGTTCCCAGACATTGTTCAGCTCGAATCGATGTAGTTCTTCTTGCATAGCCTGAATCCACTCCGGCTCGAAATGCTTCATCTACCTTAGTGGGCTCTGAGATAGAGACAAAAGCATAGTGCCCACAAAAGTTAGATAAGTGTGAGGCTTTTGAGCGTGTGAGAGGACCTGGTGTGCTAATGTCATCGATGATCTTCTCCACTTGCACTTCTTTTGCAGCGTGGATGAGTTGGCTGTCACGAGGATTTTGATCAGCATTTTCTTGACACCATTTTCCTCATCATGTTCTTGGTGCATCACTCGGCGTTCTTCATGAGCAGGGATGAATTCTTCAGCAGATTCTTGATGGGAATGACATCCTCGGTTGTCTTGAGCTTGATAGCATCCTCGGTGCTGGTTCATCTAACACAGAAGGTAGGTGCTCTCTTTGCGAGCCATTAGTTTCATCGAACCGCACATCTACAAATGTCGACAATCTTGTGAAGAACAATGTTGAAGACTCAGTAGGTGTCTGAGTCCTTCCGTAACCAAGCATAAAACCTTCATGTGCTTTCGGTGCAAATTTAGAGTTGTGGTGAGGATCTCTAATCCAACATTTAGCACCGAAGACCTTGAAATAACTCACATTGGGTTTCTTGTCAGTGAGGAGTTCATAGGCAGTCTTCTTGAAGAATTTGTGAAGATATACTCTGTTGATGATGTGGCAGGCAGTATCAATTGCATGAATCCAAAAACGCTGAGGCGTTTTGTACTCATCAAGCATAGTGCGAGCCATCTCAACAAGAGTTCTGTTCTTGCGCTCCACGACGCCATTCTGCTGAGGAGTATAGGGAGCAGATAACTCATGAGTAATACCAAGTTCATCAAGATAGGCATCAAGACCAGAATTTTTGAACTCAGTTCCATTGTCACTTCTGATATGCTTGATCTTCACACCAAAGTTGGTTGAAGCCCTTGAGGAAAATCGTTTGAAGACTTCCTGCACTTCATGTTTGTAAGTAACAATGTGTACCCATGTATATCGAGAATAATCATCAACAATGACAAAACCATATAAAGATGCATCATTAGTGACCGCTGAATAATGATTAGGTCGAAGAGGTCCATGTGAAGCAATTGAATGGACGGGTAGTGGTCATGATAGTCTTTCTTGGATGCTTGGCCTTGGTCATTTTCCGCTTCACATGCTCCGCATAAGTGATCCTTAGGAATTTGACATTCTCAATGCCAATGACATACTTCTTCTTCGTGGCGTGTTCAAATTCCTCATGCCTGCATGACCAAGTCGTCGATGCCATAGCCAGCCTTCGAAGCTTTTGCAAGTAGACACACGGCTGGTTGTGGTCTGTAGAGAAATCAACAATATCTGATCTCCTCTCCTAAACCCTTGAAGACTTTGGAATTGTCGACTTCCATAATCACAACACAATGATATTTGCGAAGACAACAACCATATCAAGATCACAAAGCATTGAGGCTGACATGAGATTGTATCCTAAGGACTCAACAAGCATGACTTTGTCCATGTGCTTATCCTTAGAGATAGCAACCTTACCAAGACCCAATACGACTTTTGCCTTTGTCGGCCAAAGATGATATGCTTGAGGTGGCGGTGATAAGGAGCATCCATCAATAGATTCTTGTCACCGATCATGTGATTTGTACATCCACTATCGAGGACCCATTCGGTGGTTTTGGGTTGATCATCCTGCAGATGAATTAGTGTAGCTTACAATCTCATATGCTTCATCGGTGAAGAATATGATATCAAGTTCATCGGATGAATTTCATCAAGCGATAAACAGATATAGCGATATGAGGGCGTGTGAAATGAAAGTTCATTTCATCATGATTCGCTTTGCATCCTTTCGAGCATGTTTTGTCGGGTCCCCACAAATTCTTGAGATGTTAAGGCACGTCTGGAGACTGACCTGCGAGAAGAGATTAGTTTCTTTTCTTCACCACCCACATCTGGAGGGGTGGCAAAGAGTTCATCATTCTGTGAGCACCATGTGAGAAGGGTGGCAAAGATGCCAAACCATTTCGCTTAGCATAGGAGGGGTTAGGGTAAGCATATGAATAAGCAGAGTAATTCTTCGAGGACTTATGAACATAATGGTTTGCAGAATAATGCACATATTCATAGCCCTTAGCTCTACCCTGCGAGACAGAGTTGTTAGCGCGATGATAATCATATGAGGACTTTGACCCAATTGAGGAATTTGATCCATGTGAAGAATTTGATCTGGAGTTCCTGTTCTTCATTGGTGGTGTCATGAGGACATTCACCTGAAGACTTTGAACACAGCTTCTGGGAACCCAGATTTTCTTCATGGGGGAACCGTTCCTACAGTTAGTGCCAACATATCTAGCAAATACTTCACCATTCTGATTTTTGAACAGTTTATAGTTGGAGTCAATTGACTCATCAGAGGAAAGAGAAGATTCACATGTAAAGCCAGATAAATTAGATGGATCGACTGGAGGTCCCTTTGTAGCAACCCATGATGTTTTGGGGTACTGCTCAGGCTTCCAATATATTCCATCGGCATTGAGTTTCCTCTCAAAGGCAATACCCTCTTTCCTAGGGTTTCTGTTGAGGATCTGCTTTTTGAGCACATCACAAAGTGTCTGATGCCCTTTGAGGCTTTTGTACATGCCTGTCATGTACAATTCCTTCAGCCCTGCATTGTCAGTGATACTAGCAATGTCCTCAGATGAGGAATTAGTGATAGCAGAGGCAGATGAAGAATTTGTAACATTTGAAGCATTTGAACATTCAAGTGAAGAAGTAGCAGATTCATGTTCAATGCACTTTAAGCATGGAGGAACAAATTCTTCCTGAGAAGCGCTGATTTGTTAAGCTAGTAATGAATCGCGCTCCTTCTGAAGATCTTCATAACACACTCTTAGCTTTTCAAGATCTTCCTTTCTTTGAATAGCTTCAAGAGAAAGCTTCTCATGATCAGTCAAGAGGGTATTATGTTGATCTTGAAGGACGTCAAACTTGGAGTGAATTTTATGAAGACATTCACCCAATGCTTTTGACTGATCCATTTCTTTGCGCAACATATTATCACTTCTTTCTAGCATATCTTGAGTTTGTTCTAAAACCGTTTGTTGTTTAGTGGCAACGCAAATAAGTTTGGTATAGCAAGATTCAATGTCATCATCAGATTCATCATTGTCAGACTCATCATTATCAGATTCATCATTACAAGACTCGGATGAGAAGCATTCGGTTACCTCAGCACCGTTTGCCATAAGACAAGATGCAGATGATGATTCTGGCTTGAAAGTCATCGTTTTGAGAGATTCCTTGAAATCCTCAAACCAGGGATCATGACGAGTTCGATGACCTTCATAGACATCAGAGATTCGGTCCCAGATGAGTTTCGAGTTGCCACGATGCATAATTCGCCCGAATTGATCTCTGGACAGGCAAGAGCAGATGATGTCCTTTGCTATGATGTCGAGTCGAGTGTACTTGCGAATATCATCAGCATTCGCCATCTTGCATAGATCAGTAAGACCAATCTCAGTGACGGTCCACAGCTAGCTGTCCTTTGCCATGAGGCGCTTCCTCATCATGGCCTTCCACTTGGGATAGTCATGACCGTCAAAGATAGGGCATGTCACTTTCTTCATACCTGCGGTCGACATAACTAAAACTCCAGGCGGTTAAACCAAAATCACACAGAAAAAGGGAGTACCTTGCTCTGATACCAATTGAAAGTGCGTTATATCGACTAGAGGAGGGTGAATAGGCTATTTTTATGAATTCTTCACTGAGGAATTTGCTAATGAGGAAATTCCTTAGCGAAGAACTACTTACAGCGGAATATGTACTCAGAAGTAAACATAACAGGATACAAACATAGTCATCATGATGGAATGAAGACTAACACAGAGTACGGAAAGCGTAAACACAAGATAGCAAGATGAAGACAAACAGTGAAGAAATTGGCGAGGAATTTGTGAAAGTCTTGATCAAAGTCTTCAAGCACGAGATATGAACAACATTCAACACAAGAATGATGAAATGAAAGAGTTGAGGAAACAGAACCGATCGGTTGGTGAAGACAATGATTTGGTAAACCAGTTCCAACTGCTGTCTCGGTTATACGTTTGGTTGGAGCGGCTGAGTATTTAAACTCGAGGACACACAGTCCGGACACCCGATCTCGAGCCGCAACTCAGGACACCCAGTCCTCACCGTATTCTCCTTGAACTAAGACCACGCAGCCTCGTCCAATCACTCTTGGTAAGTCTTGGTGACTTCCAAACCTTCACAGACTTGGTCACTCGGCGATCCACAATTCCTCTTGGATGCTCTAGACCTTGGCGCCTAACCGTCTGGAAGAAACACAGTCTTCAAAGGTAACAAGCGTCGGATCCATGCAGATCAGTTTCTTGATGATGCTCAATCACTTTGGGTTTGTGGGGTTTGGTTTTGGGATTTTCCTCACTTGAAGATTTTCGCTCAAAGTCCTCGGAGGATGGGTTGCTCTCGGATGACAAGTGTCAAGTTCTCTCGGAGCAGCCAACCCGCTAGTGGTTGTAGAGGCGACTATTTATAGCCTAGGGAGCAGCCCGACATGATAAGACATAAATGCCCTTCAATGATATGACCGTTAGGTGGATAAGATATTTTGGGACAGCCGGTAGCGACAAGAACAGGATCGGAAATTTGACTCTCAAATTCCTCGGGGCTATCATGTTCCTCCTTGTGTAGGCAATTTGCCTTTGGCGAATTCCTAACTCCTCGGTCGAGCAAAGTCCTCGGTGAGCAGGAAGAACTGCGTCTACATCGATTTAATTTGATGAATCGTATGAGATTTCCAATGGCTTCACTCGAAGGGACTGGTAGGTGCAGGATTTTGAGTTGAGCATCACATAGAAATTTTCCTTAGTATTTCCTCGACCCCCTTTAACAGTACGGTGTTTCCTATGACTCAAGAAAGAGAAAATGAAACTACGAAAACAAAAGTCTTCACGCTTCATATTCCTCGAATGAATATCAAGTCTTCAAGGTTACACCAATTTCTTCACTTTCAAGGTCTTGAAAAGTCTTGAATATCAAAGTCTTGATTGAAGAACTTCATTTTAGGGTCGACTTTCTCTGTAAATATCAAACTCCTCACAGACTTATAGACCTGTGTACACTCACAAATGCATCAGTTACTTAACCTATAAGTCTTCAATACACCAAAATCACTAAGGGGCACTAGATGCACTTACAGCAATCGCTAACATGATTCGGACAGACTTAAGCATCGCTACAGGTGAGAAAGTCTCATCGTAGTCAACCCCTTGAACTTGTCGAAAACCTTTCGCAACAAGTCGAGCTTTATAGACAGTTACATTACCGTCAGCGTCAGTCTTCTTCTTAAAGATCCATTTATTCTCAATGGCTTCGGGCAAGTCAACCAAAGTCCATACTTTGTTTTTCATACATGGATCCCATCTCAGATTTCATGGTCTCTAGCCATTTTGCGGAATCTGGGCTCATCATCGCTTCCTCATAGTTTGTAGGTTCATCATGGTCTAACATGACTTCCAGAACAGGATTACCGTACCACTCTGGTGCGGATCTTACTCTGAAGACCTACGAGGTTCAGTAGACACCTGATCTGAAGTTTCATGATCAATATCATTAGCTTCCTCACTAATTGGTGTATTTATCACGGAACTGATTTACGTGATGAACTACTTTCAATAAGGGAGCAGTGCACGATTACCTCATCAAGTTCTACTTTCCTCCCACTCACTTCTTTGAGAGAAACTCCTTCTCTAGAAAGGATCCATTCTTAACAACGAATGTCTTGCCTTGGATCTGTGATAGAAGGTGTACCCAATCTCTTTTGGGTATCCTATGAAGACACATTTCTCCGATTTGGGTTCGAGCTTATCGGTTGAAGTTTCTTCACATAAGCATCGCAGCCCCAAACTTTAAGCGACGACTTTGGTTTCTTGCCAAACCACAGTTCATAAGGCGTCGTCTCAGCGGTTTAGATGGTGCCCTATTTAATGTGAATGCAGCCGTCTCTAAAGCATAACCCCAAAAGCGATAGCGGTAAATCAGTAAGAGACATCATAGATCGCACCATATCTAGTAAAAATACGATTCTGACGTTCGGACACACCATTTCTTTGTGGTGTTCCAGGTGGCGTGAGTTGCGAAACTATTCCGCATTGTTTCAAATGTAAACCAAACTCGTAACTCAAATATTCTCCTCCACGATCAGATCGTAGAAACTTTATTTTCTTGTTACGATGATTTTCCACTTCACTCTGAAATTCTTTGAACTTTTCAAATGTTTCAGACTTATGCTTCATTAAGTAGATATACCCATATCTGCTTAAATCATCTGTGAAGGTGAGAAAATAACGATATCCGCCATGAGCTTCAACATTCATCGGACCACATACATCTGTATGTATGATTTCCAACAAATCTGTTGCTCTCTCCATAGTACTGGAGAACGGTGTTTTAGTCATCTTGCCCATGAGGCAGGGTTCACAAGTACCAAGTGATTCATAATCAAGTGATTCCAAAAGTCCATCAGTATGGAGTTTTTCATGCGCTTTACACCGATATGACCTAAACGACAGTGCCACAAATAAGTTGCACTATCATTATCAACTCTGCATCTTTTGGCTTGAACATTATCAATATGTGTATCACTACTATCGAGATTCAATAAAAATAGACTACTCTTCAAGGGTGCATGACCATAAAAGATATTACTCATATAAATAGAACAACCATTATTCTCTGATTTAAATGAATAACCGTCTCGCATCAAACAAGATCCAGATATAATGTTCATGCTCAATGATGGAACCAAATAACAATTATTCAGGTCTAAAACTAATCCCGAAGGTAGATGTAGAGGTAGCGTCCCGACCACGATCACATCGACTTTGGAACCGTTTCCCACGCGCATCGTCACCTCGTCCTTGGCCAGTGCTCGCTTATTCCGTAGTCCCTGTTTCGAGTTGCAAATATTAGCAACAGAACTAGTATCAAATACCCAGGTGCTACTACGAGCTCTAGTTAGGTACACATCAATAACATGTATATCACATATACCTTTGTTAACTTTGCCATCCTTCTTATCCGCCAAATACTTGGGGCAGTTCCGCTTCTAGTGACCAGTCTGCTTGCAGTAGAAGCACTTAGTTTCAGGCTTAGGTCCATACTTGGGTTTCTTCTCTTGAGCAGCAACTTGCTTGTTGTTCTTCTTGAAGTTACCTTTCTTCTTCCCTTTGCCCTTTTTCTTGAAACTAGTGGTCTTGTTGACCATCAACACTTGATGCTCCTTCTTGATTTCTACCTCCGCAGCTTTTAGCATTGTGAAGAGCTCGGGAATAGTCTTGTTCATCCCTTGCATATTATAGTTAATCACAAAGCTCTTGTAGCTTGGTGGCGATGATTGGAGAATTACATCAATGGCGCTATCATCCGGAAGATTAACTCCCAGTTGAATCAAGTGATTGTTATACCCAGACATTTTGAGTATATGCTCCCTGACAGAACTATTCTCCTCCATCTTGCAGCTGTAGAACTTATTGGAGACTTCATATCTCTCAATCCGGGCATTTGCTTGAAATATTAACTTCAACTCCTGGAACATCTCATATGCTCCATGACGTTCAAAACGTCGTTGAAGACCGGTTCTAAGCCGTAAAGCATGGCACATTGAACTATAGAGTAGTCATCAGCTTTGCTCGCCAGACGTTCTTAACGTCGTTAGTTGCATCGGCAGCAGGCACGGCACCCAGCGGTGCTTCCAGAAATAACTTTTACGTGCAGCAATGAGGATAATCCTCGGGTTATGGACCCAGTCCGTGTAATTGCTACCATCATCTTTCAACTTTGCTTTCTCAAGGAACGCATTAAAATTCAACGGAACAACAGCACGAGCCATCTATCTACAAACAAACATAGACAAGCAAAATACTATCAGGTACTAAGTTCATGATAAATTTAAGTTCAATTAATCATATTACTCAAGAACTCCCACTTAGACAGACATCTCTCTAGTCATCTAAGTGATCACGTGATCCAAATCAACTAAACCATAACCGATCATCACGTGAGATGAAGTAGTTTTCAATGGTGAACATCTTTATGTTGATCATATCTACTATATGATTCACGCTCGACCTTTCGGTCTTCGTGTTCCGAGGCCATATCTGCATATGCTAGGCTCGTCAAGTTTAACCTGAGTATTCTGCGTGTGCAAAAACTGGCTTGCACCCATTGTAGATGGACGTGAGCTTATCACACCGATCATCACATGGTGTCCAGGCACGACGAACTTTGGCAGCGGTGCATACTCGGGAGAACACTTCTTGATAATTTTAGTGAGAGATCATCTTAAAATGCTACCGTCAATCAAAGCAAGATAAGATGCATAAAGGATAAACATCACATGCAATCAATATAAGTGATATGATATGGCCATCATCATCTTGTGCTTGTGATCTCCATCTCGAAGCACCGTCGTGATCACCATCGTCACCGGTGCGACACCTTGATCTCCATCGTAGCATCGTTGTCGTTTCGCCATCTATTGCTTCTCGACTATCGCTACCGCTTAGTGATAAAGTAAAGCAATTACAGAGCGTTGCATTTCATACAATAAGCGACAACCATATGGCTCCTGCCGATTGCCGATAACCGGTTACAAAACATGATCATCTCATACAATAAAATATAGCATCACGTCTTGACCATATCACATCACAACATGCCCTGCAAAAACAAGTTAGGCGTCCTCTACTTTGTTGTTGCAAATTTTACGTGGCTGCTACGGGCTTAGCAAGAACCGTTCTTACCTACGCATCAAAACCACAGCGATAGTTCATCAAGTTAGTGCTGTTTTAACCTTCGCAAGGACCAAAGCGTAGCCACACTCGATTCAGCTAAAGTGAGAGAGACAGACACCCGCCAGCCACCTTTAAGCACGAGTGCTCGTAACGGTGAAACCAGTCTCGCGTAAGCATACGCGTAATGTCGGTCCGGGCCGCTTCATCTCACAATACCGCTGAACAAAAGTATGACATGCTGGTAAGCAGTGTGACTTGTATCGCCCACAACTCACTTGTGTTCTACTCATGCATATAACATCAACGCATAAAACCTAGGCTCGGATGCCACTGTTGGGGAACGTAGTAATTTCAAAAAAAATCCTACGCACACGCAAGATCATGGTGATGGCATAGCAACAAGAGGGGAGAGTGCTGTCTACGTACCCTCGTAGACCGTTAAGCGGAAGCGTTATTACAACGCGGTTGATGTAGTCGTACGTCTTCACGAATCGACCGATCCAAGCACCGAACGTATGGCACCTCCGTGTTCAGCACACGTTCAGCTCGATGATGTCCCTCGGGCTCCAATCCAGCAAAGCGTCGGGGATGAGTTCCGTCAGCACGACGGCGTGGTGACGATGATGATGTTCTACCGGCGCAGGGCTTCGCCTAAACTCATGACGATATGACCGAGGTGGAATATGGTGGAGGAGGGTACCGCACACGGCTAAGGAACGATCCGTAGATCAACTTGTGTGTCTTTGGGGTGCCCCCCTACCCCCGTATATAAAGGAGCAAGGGGGGAGGCCGGCCGACCCTTGGGGCGCGCCAAGGAGGGGGGAGTCCTCCTCCTACTGGGAGTAGGACTCCCCTTTCCTAGTCCAACTAGGAAGGAGGAAGGGGGAAGGAAAGAGGGGGAGAGGGAGAGGAAGAGGGCGCGCCCCTCCCTAGTCAGTCGGACTCCCCTTGGGAGGCGCGCCACCTCCTGGGCTGCTACCCTCTCTCTCCCCTCAGGCCCACTAAGGCCCAATACTTCCCCCGGGGGTTCCGGTAACCCCTCCGGAACTCCGGTTTTCTCCGAAATCACCCGGAACACTTCCGATGTCCAAATATAGTCGTCCAATATATCAATCTTTATGTCTCGACCATTTAGAGACTCCTCGTCATGTCCGTGATCACATCCGGGACTCCGAACAAACTTTGGTACATCAAAACTTGTAAACTCAGATTAAAACTGTCATCGTAACGTTAAGCGTGCGGACCCTACGGGTTCGAGAACTATGTAGACATGACCTAGAACTATTCTCGGTCAATAACCAATAGCGGAACCTGGATGTTCATATTGGTTCCCACATATCCTACGAAGATCTTTATCGGTCAAACCGCATAACAACATACGTTGTTCCCTTTGTCATCGGTATGTTACTTGCCCGAGATTCGATCGTCCGTATCCAATACCTAGTTCAATCTCGTTACCGGCAAGTCTCTTTACTCGTTCCGTAATACATCATCTCATAACTAACTCATTAGTTACAATGCTTGCAAAGCTTAGGTGATGAGTATTACCGAGAGGGCCCAGAGATACCTCTCCGACAATCGGAGTGACAAAACCTAATCTCGAATTATGCCAACTCAATATGTACCTTTGGAGACACCTGTAGAGCACCTTTATAATCACCCAGTTACGTTGTGACGTTTGGTAGCACACAAAGTGTTCCTCCGATAAACGGGAGTTGCACAATCTCATAGTTGTAGGAACTTTGTATAAGTCATGAAGAAAGCAATAGCAGCATACTAAATGATCAAGTGCTAAGCTAATGGAATGGGTCAAGTCAATCTCATCATTCTCCTAATGATGTGATCCCGTTAATCAAATGACAACTCATGTCTATGGTTAGGAAACTTAACCATCTTTGATTAACGAGCTAGTCAAGTAGAGGCATACTAGTGACACTATGTTTGTCTATGTATTCACACATGTATCATGTTTCCGGTTAATACAATTCTAGCATGAATAATAAATATTTATCATGATATGAGGAAATAAATAATAACTTTATTATTGCCTCTAGGGCATATTTCCTTCAACTTTATGGTCTATCTGGTATGCAAGGAGGAAGGCTATATATGAGTCAATTTTCCAGAGCCCACAACATACCACATCCTTTGTGAATAATTATATACAGGAGCCGGGTCAGATACATGAGAAGAAGGTGCATGAAATAACACAAAGGGGGCCGGTTGTGCAGAAGAGGTGGCTTCCACCTCCGAGTGGTACGGTAAAATTGAATGCAGATGGGGCAGTGGCTAGGTCTCGGCGTGGAGGAGCTGCGGCAGCAATTTGCCGCGACCAGGACGGCAATTACTTGGGATCATCAGCGGTGGTTTATCATGGAGTTATTGATCCGATGATGCTCGAGACTTATGCGTGCAGAGAAGCGATGGCTTTGGCGGAAGATCTCGCGACAATGAATATATGTGTGGCATCGGATTGCCAAGAAGTGGTCAATGATATCAACAGAGGGACAGGAGGTCCCAACGCTGCTCTTATACATGAAATAATGCTTCTTGTAATAGTTTTAATTCTTGCTCTTTTGTTCATGAGCGTAGGAACCATAATTATGAGGCTCATAATCTCGCCAAGTTTGCATGTACTCTTGGACTAGGTAGACATGTGTGGTTGGGCAACCCTCATGACCCCAACCGTGTACCTATGTCGCTCATCTTTGAATGAATAAAGTTGGGCGAGAGTTCTAAAAAAACGTATATACATAACCTATACATAAAAAATCGAGCGAATCAAGGTAGGGCGGGCGCCCAAACTGGCCTTACCGGGAGCTCCGCCCAGAGAACTACCATAAGAGGACAAGAGCCTAGGTGGTGATTGGTAAAATAGAGATTCTGAAAAAGAGTCTCCTATAGATCAATCATCAACAATGCTAAAATAGAAGAAATCGATTCATGCATCAATGATTAAACCTGCATGTGCATGCATATATATACTGCATGTTTTGAACTACAGGACTTGATACATTACTGTACCCCACATGATTATAAAGAGACACGCTGAAATATGATTGATGGAAGCTTAGTGTGGAGCCGCCCTGTCTCTCTTTTACGAGCCATGGCTTGCATGTTCTTGCGAATCTATGTTCAAACTCCAGAGAGTGGCAGTGCCAATCATATGTGAGCATATGGATCCTAGGGCTGCATATATTCTTTGAGGTGGGAATGTGCAGCCTTTTCTTTTGTACCCGAAGAATCGCCATGCACGATGTGAATGGCTCACTTGTATACTAGAGTACGTCAGGTAGGTTGTCTCTTCTACTCACAAAATGTAAGAACATTCAATTACATTTAAACCACCTTCAATTTATCACTGATGTATACAAAACGTTTTAAAGCTAGATATCCTATTTTAATGACAAGGACCTTCAAAATGTTATGTTTATTCCTATCCTTCTACGTACTATGTTTTTCATGAAAAAGTGGTCTTTTTTTTTGCTTCGCTCCATGCATTGTCCAGAAAGAGCCTCCTGTATTATGAAGCTGATGGGTAACTAACCGTTTCTACGCCATCAGCAAAGGAAACCGCTTCCCTCTTCTCTTCCTAGCAGAGAAAGAGGTGAACTATTTGCCACCGTTCCCTCCGGCGGCTCTCCTCCCCTGATGACCTTTGGCCCTCAATGGAGGGGGGCCGCCGGACTGTGTACGCGATATTTAGTAGTAGTATTCTAGGCTCTAGGGCTAGTTTGCTTAGGGTTTCACTCATCCACGGTCTCGTCTTTGGTGGTGGCAATGGTGGCAGGGAATAAATTGTCTCTGGATCCTTCTCTGATGCACCATCCTCTATTCTTGGTGCTAGATTTGGTCCATGGTCTCGTCTTTGGTGGTGGCAATGGCGGCAGGGAATAAATTGTCTTCGGATCCTTCTCTGATGCACCATCCTCTATTCTCGGTGCCAGATTTGGTTTGTTCCGTGTTCAAGCAAGGTTGGCACAACAGCGGTGACTACTTTATGGAGGCCATGCGTGCTTCGATCCCGCCATCGCAACGGCATCTGCTCCAATGCCGTGGTCAGGATCGGTGGCCTTGTTCTGGATGCAGCGGGGTTGTTGCTGATGCCTTCCTCGAGCACGGTGGCAACGACCTCATCTGGAAGGTTGCTGATTTCGCACATGATGGGTGGTTGTTGGATGGCGGCTTTGAGTCTCCTCTTCGGCGGTGTCGAATGAGGGCAGCGGGGTCATGGGCCGAAGAGGGTGGGGATGATCCTCAGTCAACGAGCCACAAAGTCCCGGGTCACGCAACGGGCCGCTTCATCAACTCACAACACAATATTGTCTACTATGGTGTTTCCTTGGTTTTGGGCAAGTTGGTGTCTCCCCTCTATCTGGCAAAGCTTCGGCCAAGACAGGATACAGTGGCGATGGTTGGTTGTCTTGCATTTAGGTCTCCCATAATTGTACTTTTATTTTTTGTGGGGTCCTTTATGCAAGGTGTTGTGCTTGTGATTTTGTGGTTGTCTCTAGATCATGGCTACGTGTGAGTTTGTTATCCAACTGTTGAATGAATGGCACGTAGTTTATCCCAGAACTCTATTCCTTTGCCACCAAGGACACAGTGAGCATTTAGGAGTTTTTACATGCACCAGATATAAGTGAAAACTTCTTCCTTCCCCTCTCAGCTCAAGCACACAACTAGTTCATAGAGCTCCAGGGCACTCTTGAACCACTGCATCTTACAAATCATGGTGATCGATGGACTTATCCTTGGGGTACACATTATTCCTCGATCAAGATGTATAAACAGCTGACAATGGGTCAACAAGCTGCACCACTTTTCAAACAACTCTGGAAGAATGCAACCATGCTTCGATATAAGATCTTTTTCTGGCTATTACTGCATGACAGGGTCAATACCAGAAATATGCTTCAATGAAGATCATTTCACCTGCCTTCATATAATTGTGCACTTTGTCAAATGAGCATGGACGAAACATCTCAGCATCTATTTTGGGACTGTGACTTTGCTTTTACTTGTTGGCAATCCCTTTTGGGTCCCAGACACAGAGGATTCTCCATCTTTGATGAAGTCTCATTTGCCATTCAGATCTTGCCTGCTGCTTTTGCTATGGAAATCATGATTATGAGATGTTGGAATATCTGGATGCAAAGAAACGACAAAATCTTCAAGGCAAAACAGGCCACAATCCAAGCCTGGAAGGCCTCACTCAAGACAGACCTCAAGCTGCTGTTGCACAAAATAAAGACTAAATTCAGAGACCAATTTTCCAGCTGGATTGAGCAACATTTAACTTAATAATGCTAGCTTTAGGGTTTAACAAAACAGGAGTGGGTTGAGCCTTTCTTTGGTTCACTTTGTATATATTGTAAACTATTTATTTTAATGAAATTTCCATAGAACGATTGTTCTACGGTTTCGGTTCCAAAAAAAAATTACACAGGTATGTATTTTTTTTAATAAAAAGTATGTTACTTTTACAAAAAGTACTTTTTAAATATACTAATAATTGTTTGTTTTGCACAAGAAATGATTACTTCTTTTAGGTTTAAGTTAGCCAACATACTATTATGTTGGAAAACAAACATTGCAGCAATGAATACAATCGTTGATGAAAGTGATGATGGCAGCAAGGGAGATCCTGATGATGTTCAAATATTGGAAAGTTTAGATGATATAAAAAAATCCCATTATCTGTTGAAAATAAATACAGATCACTAATATCAATTCTTTCTAATATGACCTTACATGAGTTAACAGCTGGACTCTGTAGCTTCAATAAATCAATCAATTACATCGAGATTTTAGAGGAAGTCATTTTAAATTAGTATTGCAATTGTATAGTATCTGAATTGTTTTCTTAATGGTTTATTTTCTTAATTTGTATCATTATCAGGAAAGTATGGATCTAAAGTTCAAAACCATATCCAATTAGCTTGAGGAGGGGGCGGTGGCGACGCCTCCCCATAGCTTGGAGACGAGGGAGGCACGGAGGAGCGAGGAGGGCGGGGGGAGGGGGGCGGAGGAGGATCTCCCCGAGGAGGTCCTCGTCGTCAAGCGGCGCGGCCGTCGGCGGCTGGCGGCGGCGGAGGGCCATCTTGTCGCCGCCGGCCTCGTGGCTCATCTGGATGTGGATGTCGGGTTGGGTTTGCTTGAAACGAAAATGGGGGGCTCGACTAAGGAGGAAGACTCATAGGAGGGGTGAGGAATACACGGGCTGGCCTCACTTGGAAAGCTCACTGACCCTTGGATTATGGCCCAACAAACATAGAAGATACTACCTAATTACCTATGCTTTTAACCCTAAAAACAATTACCTATGCTTCTTTTGCGGGTGAAAAACGAAGCCGGTGCTATTATCCATCGAGAAACGAAGTCGGCGGCACCACACCCCGGCATCGGCCGGCGGCGCTAGAGCCCTAGACGGGTCTACTGCATTTGTTTTTTTAAGACAATGTTGCGTCTGGTGCTGTGGAAGTGAGGAGACGGAAGAGCAACATGAAGTGCTCGTGGGATGAAACGGCCAGATGGATTCAGTTAGAGCATCTCCAACAGCCACGCTAAGTAGCGCCACGCCGCAAATTAGTCCATTTTAGTGCGCGTGCAACGCGGCGGGTCGCTGCAGCGGGCGCGCAAAAATGGTGCGCGTGCTATAACGAGTTGGGCGCGTTGTCGGAAACACTATCCCGCGCGGTGTATTTCGGGCGCCTGCTACAGCGCGCGGCACACTCGAGCGCTCGCTCTCGCACTTCCTCTCCCACTTCCACCCCCATCCGGCCACGCCGCCGCCGCCGCCCGCGCCCCCCGGCGACCGTTCAGGCGCTTCCCCGGCCTATCCACGCGCCACCACGCTTCCGCCCCATCCCTTCCTAGTCCCGCTGGCCCTCGCGCGCCTTCGTCGTCCGAGGAGCAGCGCCCGAGCGCTCGCTGCCGCGCCGCGCCCGCAAGGCGTTCGACAAAACGCCTACAAGGTATGTATTGCTCAAACTTCATGAACTTGGTGCATGTTTTGAATTGTAGTTTTATAGTATAGTATTAAACATTGTAGATGAGTTAAATCGTATGATTCTTCGAAGAAGAATTTGATATGGAAGAGGAGGAGGATCTTGCAATGATCATAGCTATGCATATCAATAAAAACCGAAGCACGGTGGTTCGGTTATGGGTCGGGAGAAAATTTGGAGAGATAGGATTGATGCCCATAACAGATTGATGAAGAACTATTTCGTGGAGAATCCCACATACCGAGTCGTATTTTAAATGCGGTTTAGGATGAAACACCGACTTGTTCAGCGCATTGCGAGAAACTAGCGAGCCATGACCGGTTTTTCCAGCAAAGGAGGAATCCCGCCGGAGAGCTCGGGCATAGCACCTTTCTGAAGGTGACAGCCGCTTTGCGTATGTTGGCATACGGTATCCCGGCTGATCTAGTTGATGATCACTTGGCTATGGGTGCGAGCCAAGCCATCATGTGTTTCAAGCGCTTTGCAGTGGGAATTGTGCAAGTGTTTGGCGAGGAGTATTTGAGATCTTCCACTGTTGAAGACGCCGCAAGGCTATTGGCGATGGACAAAGCACACTGCTTTCCTGGCATGCTTGGCTCAATAGATTGCATGCATTGGAGTTGGAAGAATTGTCCAAAGGCATGGCATGGGCAATTCCACGGCCAAAAAAACGGTTCCACTATAATCCTTGAAGCGGTGGCCAATCAGGAGACTTGGATTTGGCATGCATTCTTTGGAATGCTTGGATCTTTGAATGACATTAATGTTGTCAACCGGTCACCACTGATGAATAAGATTGCAAACGGTGAGTTGCCACCGGTGCAGTTTGTAGCAAATGGCCGTACGTACAACTATGGCTATTATCTAGTGGATGGCATCTATCCAAAGTGGCAAACCTTCGTGAAGCCGTTGAAAAAGCCGGAAGGTAAGAAAAATCTTGATTTCCACAATGCTCAGGCGGCGGCTAGAAAAGATGTGGAGAGAGCATTTGGGATTTTGCAAGCCCAATTTGCTATTGTGAGAGGACCGGCTAGATTTTGGGATCAAAAAATGCTTTGGTACATCATGCACGCTTGTGTGATCATGCACAACATGATCATTGAGAATGAGCATGGCCAAGATTTAGACTACTCACAATATGACCTCTTGGGACATCCCGTGCGAGTGCGACGAAGGGCTGAAAGGGTAGCCCGTTTTATTGCCTCCTATCATGCCATTCGGCGTCCCGCAACGCACAATTAACTTCAGAATGATCTGATTGAAGAGTGGTGGGCATGGCATGGACGACAAAGAGCATGATTTCTGCATTCGACATTGTATTTTTCATGAACTATTTGTTGTGTTTATTGCATTATTTGTTGTATTGAACGATAACCTATTTGTTTGAGTTGCATGATGACGAAATTGAACTATTTATTGTTGATTTATTTTGTTTGTTTGATCATTTTTGCTCCTCTTTTTTGAAATGTATATGTGGTTTGTGCAGCTGCTGCATGCATTATAACGACTCTTTGGAGCCAGCGACGACGGCAGCTAAACCAGCGCGCCAATAACAAACAGGTTTTTTGTTGTGCGCTTAGCGCGGCTGTTGGAGATGCTCTTAGGCCTTTAAATTTTGTCCAATCACTATTCTAACAGATCGGGAAGGCCAAAGTGGGCCTAGCAAATGTAAATATCGCATCGAGCCACATTTTTTACATTTTTTCTTCTTCTTTTCGGAAAGGAGTAATTCCCCAGACGCGGATTATCCCTCTGGGGCATATGCTCCCTAATGAAAAGTATAATCAAAATAATATTAAAAAAATAAAATTCTAAAATTTATAGATATTCTGCTTCATCGATGAAAAAAAAGTGAAACATTTGGCGTCCGTAGGGCCATGCTTGGAGAATGAGGATTCATTCGAAATCTTAGGAGGGAGAGGTACGAGGCATGGATTTTTGAACTCTAATTGTTGGCTACATGCGCAACAACGACTCTGAGCTAGCTGCTACAAATAAAACACCTACACTCTCAATGCACCAAAAAATGGCAAAATAAATCAAAAATGAAATATAATATTCTAAAAAATGTTCGTCACCATAAAAAGGATTTCATTTTAAAAAATATTCTAGAAAATCTAAAAAACACCTTCTCGGAGTAAAAAGTGATCGTGTTTTCTGAACAAGAAAAAAATTGATTGAAAGAATATTTCATACACAACTACTAATTCATAGAATTAAATGAAAATGAAAAGCTGAAATAGATCATGACAAACATGGTTAGGGTACGTCAAAATGTCAAAGTCCAAAATGAAATACTAAGTGTAACCTTATTTCTGACGTTTACAATAATTAAAATAAAAAAAGTCTTGCATAATGGCATATGGAGCAGGTTATATCTAAATTTTCGCCCGGTGCAACGCACGGGCATTTGTACTAGTTATTATTAAGGAAAGATATATTTTTCCCTAACAATAAATCACAAATTTTGACTCCGTGGGTTCGCCGTCACAATACGCTTCCGCCCAGTCGTAATACGCTTTTACGATTCGTATAGACAAAATCTATATCTATATCTATATCTACTAATAAAGCAAGGTGATATTCTTGGTTTCGTCCCGTGTTACATTTTTTGTTGTTGTTACAACATTTTTTTGCCGTTAGTTTTGTTCACGTAAGGCGGACCGCATCCGGCTAGGTTGTCACAAAATTTCAAGTCAAAATTCGAAACATAACTCGAAAAACAAAAATAAAAAATTCAACAGTGAATAGTACATAACATTAATTTGGGCTTTAGATTTGGCCCATTTTCACACTGATGCCAAATTTGTCATTTTTATCTCAAAAAATACTTTGAATTTGTATATGATTTTTTGTGATATCATACATTGATGTTGCATTAACGTGCTAGAATTTTTTCAGATTTTTAAAAAAATTCTATAGCATCCGGTGCACCGGTAGCACCACAAGTGTGGGTGCACCGGATATATTCCCGCGAATCGGGTGTCTCGCATGGCGCGTGAATGGCTCTCTTTCCGCACCATATTTTTCGGACGCGGGCTGAAGCGAACAACGCCGACACATTTTGTGTTCCCATGAATCGGCGACACACAAATAATTGGTATTGTCTCTATCTGCCGACAGAAATTTCATCAGTGTTTTTGTGGGCTTTGGCAACAGATAATGTGTCACAAGATTATATAACACTAACATATTGTTTGTCGGTATAGTTTGGGACAAAAAAAGTGTAGGCGATGCTCATAGATACCAACAGATGCATGTCCTCTTTGTAGTGTCGTGGTGTAGTGGTAAAAAATGCTTAAAATGTCAAAAATCGATGAAACTTGGCATAGATGCATGCCATGACGATTCTAGTGTGTGAAAAAAATTTGGATTTCTATGATGTATGTGAAAAAAGTGATATGGGACGGACTCTTCCGCCTAAATGAAACACATCGGTTGTACATGATGTAGTTGTGGACATTCATAAAATTTATCCAAAATTTTCCAGCAGCTGCGAATGCCCATTCTAGTACACCACACAAAATTTGGACGAATTCATACATCAAACGCATGTTGCATCACGTTCCGCCAGTTTTTTTTAGGGTTTTTCATCTAGAAAAACATAGAAAATGCATAAAATGCCAAAAGTCGGTCAAACTAGGCATGGACGCTTGCCACGATGGTTCTAGTGTGTGGAATTTTTTTCATCTAGAAGCTGGACATGCTCATTCTAGTACTCCACACAAAAATTGAACGAATTTGGACACCGAACGCACGTTGCGTCACGTCCGGCCAGTATTTAAGAGTTTTCACTGGGTAAAAATAATAGAAAATGCATAAAATGTCAAAAGTGAATGAAACTTGGCATAGATGCATGCCATGATGATTCTAGTGTGTGGAAATGTTTGGGGTTTATTTGATGTATGTGAAAAAAGTGATATGGGACAAACTCTTCCGCCTAAACTGAAATCATTGGTTGTACATGAGGTAGTTGAGGTCATTCATAAAATTTACTCGCCCAGAGCATATGCCCGATCGCTTCTTCCTGGTCCGACCAAAGAAACCTTGTTCAGGGTAGACCTGGACAACAAGTTGACCATGGACATGTTTGACCGTTGAAAATTGACTTTGAAAAAGGCTCATCTCTTTGGAAAAGTTTCTGGATTTGAAAAAGTATTTGCGGATTTGCAACATTTACACAAATTGAAAAATACCATGAATTGAGAATTTTTTTCATGGATTTTGGAAAAAAGAATTTAAGGATTTGAAAATAGTTCATCGACTTTTGGAAAAGGTTTATTGATTTTGAAAAAAGTCCATCAACTTGAAAAAATAAATCATAGACTTTGCAAAAAATGCATTCATTTTGAAATAAGTTCACCAATTTTGTGAAAAATGTTCATCGATTTTGAAAAAAAATCATCAATTTTAAAAAAGTTCATTGATTTTGAAAAGATGCTCATCAATATTTTTTTTACAAATTTGAAAAAACTCCTCAATTAAAATAAAGTTGACCAAATTTTAAAAATTGTTCACAAATTAGAAAAAAACTTCATTCATTTCTTAAAAAAACGAAATCAAAAAAGTTTGCACATTGCAAAAGAAAAAGGAGAATAAAAAGAAAGGAAAACGGAAAATAAATAAAAAAGAAAATAAACCCATTTCAAAAAACGAGGAAAAAGAATAGTGGATAGAAGAAAGGATAAGAACGACATATCTGTTTGCGAAAACATAGGTCGCGTGTTGGTATTGGTGTTGCACTATGAACCACAGGTAGCTGGGTCGAATCTTGCCTCTCTCACATTTATCTTTTTTTTAATCTAAAATAAGAAAATAAAGATGGATGGCCGGCTTAGCTCACATGTGTACGACGTATACGTATACAATAAAATATGACCATCATGCCCTTTATTTATGAGGAGGTATGGGTGTGTTGGTATTGGCGTTGCACTATGAACCATAGGTAGCTGGGCCGAATCTTCCCTCTCTCAGATTTATCTTTTTTTTGATCTAAAATAAGAAAATAAAGATGGACGGCCGGCTTAGCTCACATGTGTACGGCATGTACGCATACAATGAAATATGACCATCATGCCCTCTATTTTTGAAGAGGTATGGGCTAATCTGAGTCGTCCTTGTGTTTAGGGGGGGGGGGGTACCGACACAAAAGTGAAAGATGATTCTACTCGGGCTATCCGAGGAAGGTTTTATGAAGGCTGATCCCTCAAGGACATACTAGTGTTGATGTTCATGGCTGAGGAATCCGATCTCTCGAAGAACCCCCAGTCTATGTTTTTTCAGCCTACAAGCCTATCCGAGCTGTAAGTTCTCGCAGCTTCACCGTCTTCCAACGACTGGTGGTAGTTGTTTTCTTGACTCTAGGTGTTCTGATTGAGCGCTCATTTGCAATGTAGAGGTGCCGGGGGTTTCCGGTTGTTGCGGTCTATGGGTTTACACGTTTTCTGGAAAACCAGCATGTGGTCTAGTTGTATCAGTTATCGTCCAATTTTAATTAACTAACTAATGTCTGGAAAATATTTCAGAATTTTTGCATCCCAAAGTTTGAATGGAATTGCATGGAAATTTTGCTGACACCAGAGATAATTAAGTGAACATTTGATTCGGTGATTAACTGCATAAAAAGTAGGAATTAATCGTATGTTGAACATTTATCTACTAGCCAACACATAAAATGTAATAATGTACATTTTATGTAATAGACTTAGGGCACGTCTATCTAGGTGTGTTTTAGCAAAATCGTATGTAATATTCCTTGGCCTGGTATGATTGTCGGCCGGACCTGGGCTTGAGATATATCCAGCCAGAAGAAGAGAAAGAGAAAGGCATGTAGCGAAGAGAAAGGAAAAGAGGTCGCCTCGCCGAACTTTTTGTCCACTCGTCACTTCCCAGGCGGCCATCTTGGTTCTCCGGGCCACCTTCCCAGAAAAAGGCACACAAATCACATTCACGCTCACCCACAGAGTGAAGGGAAGGGAAAGCGAGAGGTTGCTCTGCTCGTCACTTCCTGGCCGGTCATCTTCATTCTCCAGGCCACCACACCTTCCCGGCGGTCACTGCCCACCGCTAGTTAGCACGCAGCTGCAGCTAATTAGCTCGACCCTCTTTCCTCTCTTCTCCAAATTAATGGACATTTTCAGTGTTGTCACATCGATCGCATGGCATGGGGAATGGAAAGTTGTAGTGGGGGGCATATGCCCCCTATCCATTATTACATAAAATGTATGTTGAACATTTATCTACTAGCCAACACATAAAATGTAATAATGTACATTTTATGTAATAGACTTAGGGCACATCTATCTAGGTGTGTTTTAGCAAAATCGTATGTAATATTCCTTGACCTGGTATGATTGTCGGCCGGACCTGGGCGTGAGATATATCCAGCCAAAAGAAGAGAAAGAGAAAGGCATGTAGCGAAGAGAAAGGAAAAGAGGTCGCCTCGCCGAACTTTTTGTCCACTCTTCACTTCCCGGGCGGCCATCTTGGTTCTCCAGGCCACCTTCCCGGAAAGGCACACAAATTACATTTGCGCTCATCCACAGAGTGAAGGGAAGGGAAAGCGAGAGGTCGCTCTGCTCGTCACTTCCCGGCCGGTCATCTTCGTTCTCCAGGCCACCACACCTTCCCAGCGGTCGCCACCCACCGCTAGTTAGCGCGCAACTGCAGGTAATTAGCTCGACCTTCTTTCCTCTCCTCTCCAAATTAGTGGCCATTTTCAGTGTTGTCACATCGATCGCATGGCATGGGGACTGGAAAGTTGTAGTGGGGGGCATATGCCCCCTATCCATTATAACATAAAATGTACATTTGTAATAGACTTAGGGCACATCTATCTAGGTGTGTTTTAGCAAAATCGTATGTAATATTCCTTGGCCTGGTATGATTGTCGGCCGGACCTGGGCGTGAGATATCCATCCAGAAGAAGAGAAAGAGAAAGGCATGTAGCGAAGATAAAGGAAAAGAGGTCGCCTCGCCGAACTTTTTGTCCGCTCGTCACTTCCCGGGCGGCCATCTTGGTTCTCTCGTTCTCCAAGCCACAACACCTTTCCGGCGGTCGCCGCCCACCGCTAGTTAGCGCGCAGCTGCAGGTAATTAGCTCGACCCTCTTTCCTCTCCTCTCCAAATTAATGGCCATTTTTAGTGTTGTCACATCGATCGCATGGCATGGGGAATGGAAAATTGTAGTGGGGGGCATATGCCCACTATCCATGTTGTTTTTTTCGTGCTGCAAATATGTAATTTTATAATTTATGTGTAAAGACATATCGGGCCCTTATTTAAGATGGGCCCTAGGCCGCCACACGTTTTGCCATGGCCTAGGGCCGCCCCTGGTGGCGATAGCGGCCCTGAAGTTGTGGCAGTGGTTCTTTGAGCACCTGTGCATGTCGACGTCGATGAGAGCAGTGATGGCTGCCGACCCAAGCGCTGCAGCAAGAGTAAGCCCACCCGTTACCTGCAGACAAGACATTAGGGATTGCATTTCTAGTGTAGGAGTCCAAACAGAATGAAAGGGAAAATGTGACTAACTCAATCCCTATTGGACAATATTGTAGTAATTCAGAGACAGGGCCGGTCCTAGCAATACGGAGGCCCTAGTGCAATTTAGAAACAATGAACATTAACATTAGCAACATATATATTTTCAACAATATATATCACATATCATGAAAAATAGAAAGGCATCAACATCTTGTATCTTATATTTAGATATATTATAACTGAGCACCTTTCCAGCCCTCTCAGGTCATTGACCTTTGTAGCCGTCCGATCTTCACTTTGAGGCATTTCTGGCCATCAGATTAGCCCTTAATCCCACACCCGCTTGCACAGATCGCTAAAACGGCGCCAGCGGTACCGGGCCGCTACTCGATGACAATTTTGAGCTTCGGTGTTAATTTGGGCCCAGCGGGCTTTCTGCTGTACCACTCCTCGTGCGGTATTAAACCGTTGTGTCGCTCGTCCTTCCTTTCGCGAGCAAACCCTCGTCTGGCCAGACGAAGCTGGGCGAAAGCAGCGGCGCCCATCCGTGTCCTTGACCTCGGGCGTGAGCCAACCTTGACTTTCCAGCTGGCCTTGCGGTCGCGCCGCTAGAACCAGCGCTCCTAAGCGAGCTGCCATCGAGGTCGCCGTGCTTTCAGCCTTTCACCCTCCCTCGAGATGTCTCCTTCCCTACAGTTCGTCTCTGTCTCATGCGGGGTCTCGCGTCCTTTTCCATTTGTCTCAATCGATCGGTTCTCCTCTCCCTTCCTGTAATATAGGTGGGTGCGCGGCGATCGGTGATGCGGTTGGCGTTGATAGTGTGCTTCCATCCGGTGGCACTTCTCATAATGTCGGTAAGTTCTACTACCGATGGGCATGTCTTGAATAAGCGGCGTCTTACCCATCGTGGGGCGCTGTTGCGTGTTATATAGGCCAGGTGCACCTCCTGGATAGCGCATACAGCAGTTTGAGTTACAATCTTGAGGAGAAAGAAAGAGGTAGAGATAAGGATTCTAGTTAAGATAAACCTCCTTCCTAACTACCTTACACATATGCATAAGTAATGTAACTCTCCTTGCGCTACAACTTGTGTTTAACACCCTCCCTTAATCACAACTTCATCAAGTTGAGATTATGCTTGAAGTCTTCAAAGCTTCGTGTGGGAAGAGGCTTTGTGAATCCATCTGCTATCTGATCCTTGGAATGCACAAAATGTATGTCAAGCTTCTTCTGAGCCACTCGTTCTCTGACAAAATGAAAATCTATTTCAATGTGCTTGGTCCTAGCATGAAACACTGGATTAGCAGACAAATATGTGGCACCCAGGTTATCACACCATAAACACGGAGTTTTAGTACTTTTTACACCAAGTTCTTTCAACAATGATTGCACCCATATAATCTCGGCTGTTGCATTTGCCGATGCTTTGTATTCTGCCTCTGTACTAGAACGAGAGATAGTGGCCTGTTTCCTAGCACACCATGAGATCAGGTTAGGACCAAAAAATACTGCAAAGCCACCAGTGGATCGTCTATCATCCAAGCAACCTGCCCAGTCAGAATCTGAAAAGGCACTCAAAAGTGTGGATGATGACTTGCTGAAATTCAGACCAATACTCAGAGTGTTCTTGACATATCGACTATCGCTTTGCTGCAGATCCGATGAACTGTGGTAGGTGCATGAAGAAACTGGCATACTTTATTGACAGCAAATGAGATATCAGGTCTTGTGGCGTTAAATATTGGAGTGCACCTACGGACTCTTGTACCTTGTCTTGTCATTACGACTCAAGGGTTGTCATACATGAAGAGACAGCTTCTCGAACTTGACTATGGAGTAGGTGAAGGTTTGCATCCTTGCAAACCAGCCTTTTTACCAAATCTGTTGCATATTTTTCTTGAGAGAGATGAAGTCCATCCTCATGCTTCTTTACTTCAATCCCTAGAAAATAATGCAACTCTCCAAGATCCTTAAGAGCAAAATCCGTACTAAGATCCTTCAACAGTCTGTGATAGCCTCATTAGATGAGCTGGTGACAATAATATCATCAACATATATGAGAACAAATATGTGAGTGTTGCATTTGTTGTAAATGAACAAAGAGGTGTCGGACTTTGAAGGAATAAAGCCAAGTGCTTGCATTTTATGACTCGAGACGTGAGTACCATGCTCTAGGAGCCTGTTTGATCCATATAACGCTTTGTCAAGTTTGCACACAAGATGAGGTGCATTTTGTTTTCAAACCCAGGGCGTTGCTTCATGTACACTTCCTCTTCGAACACCGTGCAAAAGCAGCGTTACGAGCGTCTAGCTGCTGAGACTCCAGCCCTAGAAACAGCAATGGACAAAACAAGACGGATAGTGGCAGCTTTTACAACCGGACTAAAAGTATCCTCATAATCAATTCCGTACCGTTGTTTGAATCCTTTTGCTACAAGTCTTGCCTTGTAACGATCAATGGTTCCATCGGATTTTTTCTTTATCCTAAATACCCACTTGCAATCAATAAGGTTTTTACCTTGCCGTGGAGGAACCAGGTGCCATGTGTTGTTTCGTTTCAAGGCTGAGTACTCCTCTCTCATTGCTTTCTTCTAGTTTTCATCACCAAGCGCTTCTTCAAGTGTATGTGGCTTGCCTGGTTCACCTGTGGAACATACCATTCCAAACTTTGTCATGTGTTTGTAATTTTTAGGTTGTATTACCCCTTGTTGAAGCCGAGTGCGACGTGGCGAGGTTGGCAGTGGCACAGAAGATCCCAGCTGAACTGCAGGGTCCGATCCCGAGGCGGATCTGGAATCAGAATCAGGTGCAGCAGCGGCGTTGGGAACCGGCGCCGGATCCTCTGTGCGCCGCGGCGCACGAGGAGCACGTGAAGAAGCCGCCTGCGGCACAGAAGATCCAGCCGGGCCCGGCTCATCATGCGCAAATTATTGCGCCGATTCCCCCCTGGCGCCAGACGTGGGGCCTGCGTTGGTTGGACGGCGCAAATCCCGCCACTTGTAGCAGACAGGTTGGACGGGGAAACGCCCGCCCGTGGGCTCACCCGTGGGCCCAGGAGAACGTGGCACGGGGGTGGCGTCTCCTCCAGCCGCTGTGGGCCGCGTGGCGTGAACGAGTCCACCGGCGGGCCTGTGATCGGCGCTGCGGGAAGCAGCAGAGCCTGAGTCCGGCGGATCGACCTGACGAATGGCTAGGCGGCGATCCCGAGGCGGATTCTGTCGCCAGGTCTGCGGGAACGGATCCCAAGGGAGATTTGCCTCCCTGATTCTGGCACATGAAATATGGCCCTGTTGGGCAGATTTCTTCATTATTTTCATCTCCGATTTTTTCAGCATGGCTTCCTGCATCATCATACAACTCAGGCAAGGTGGTAAGAGGGTTAGTCATAGTAGGATCATCTGAGCTATACTCCCCTAGATCAAGGCCGGTTAGAGTAGGAGGAAGAAGTAGAATCTCTTTCCGAAGTAAAGCGCCGGCATTTGGATGTAGATCAGCAAAAGGGAATTTTGTTTCGTCGAACACAACATCACGAGATATGTATACTCGATCGGTAGAAACATCTAGACACTTGAACCCTTTGTGTTGAGTGCTATATCCAAGAAAGACACATTGTTTTGACCGAAACATCAATTTGCGAGAGTTGTATGGTCGGAGATTAGGCCAACAGGCACATCCAAACACACGAAGTGATGTGTAGTTTGGTTTGATATGGAGAAGTCGTTCAGTGGGTGTTTCATTATTGATCAATCGACTAGGAAGCATGTTGATGATGTGAACGGCCGTGAGGAAAGCTTCGTCCCAAAATTTTAGGGGCATGGAAGCACCCGCAAGAAGGGCCAAACCAACCTCTACTATGTGCTTATGCTTGCGTTCAGTCGATCCGTTTTGTTGGTGAGCATGGGGGCATGACACATGGTGAGATATACCAAGTGTTTGAAAGAAGGAATTGAGCTTCTCATATTCCCCTCCCCAGTAGGATTGGACAACAATAATCTTGCTATCAAACTTACGTTCTACAAGTGCTTGAAAATTTTTGAACACTTGAAAAACGTCAGATCTTTTCTTGAGGAGATAAATCCAAGAAAATTTGCTATAGTCATCAATGAAGCTAACATAATATGTGTGTCTACCTACGGAGGTAGGGGCAGGCCCCCACACATCCGAGAAAATTAATTGCAAAGGTTGAGTAGAAACACTGGTAGATATGGGATAAGGTAATTGATGACATTTTGCTCTTTGGCAAGAATCACATATAGTTTCACTATTTCGCTCACCAACAAACGGGAGCTTATTTTTCTTAAGCAAGCGTTCAACTAAAGAAAAAGATGCATGTCCTAAACGATCGTGCCATCGTGTGGAAGAAAGCTTGATAGCACCACAAGGTTGTTTATTTGATCTTCTAAACTCCGGAATCAACGGGTAAAGCCCTCGAACACATCTACCGCGGTAGAGTACCTTCCTCGTGGCCTGATCCTTGATCAAAAAGAAGAAAGGATGGAATTCAATGAACACATGATTATCAATAGTGATACGATGAACGGAGAGAAGATTTTTGTTGGCACTAGGGACATGCAGAATTTTTCTAAGATGAATTTTGCCGGAAGGAGTATGTATGACAGAATGACCTATATGACTTATCCTCATACCTGCACCACTTGCCGTGTGGATCTGATCCTTCCCATGATATTTCTCACGGAGGGTCACCTTCTCGAGCTCACCCGTGAGATGATTTGTGGCACCGCTGTCGAGATACCAGTTGGTATCCACACCATAGGACCCGTCGGCAGCGGCAGCAATCTTTTCTTCTTCATCCGAGGAAGCTTCGTCTTCATCAAAACGATACCAGCAATCCTTGGCCGAGTGGCCAAGCTTGCCGCAGATTTGACAGCGTACAGCATCGGGTCGCGACCGTCCCGATCCGCCATTGCCGCTGCCGCCCCCGCCACGGCGACCCTTGTTGTTGTTGAAGTTAGGGCGCCCGCCGCGGGAGCCGGAGTTGCTGGAGCCGCCACCGCTTTGCTTGCCCTTGTGTCGAGGAGGACCACGGTGACGGGACGAGTACCCGCCGCGTCCGCGGGTGGCCGCGTTTGCCGAGGACTTGAAGCCGCCGCCGGTGCTGTGGAACTGCGCGACACGCTGATCAAAGTTGCTCAGCATGGCGTACAGCTCGTCGAGGGAAACTGGCGTGACGCGGGCGTCGAGAGCAGAGACAAGGGGCTGGTAGTCCATGTCCAGCCCGTGCAGCAGGTAGGAGATCAGTTCATCATCTTGGATCGGCTTGCCGGCCGCGGCGAGTTCATCGGCCAGGCCGCGCATAGATGCATAATCTGTGACAACAGATTGGTTCCCCTTCTGAGCATTGATCAAAGCAGTGCGAATGTTGTTAACACGACTCAAAGATTGAGAGGAAAACATGCCTGCGAGCGCCGCCCAGAGAGCGTGCGCGGTGGTGATCGCGGTCACCGTGGTCAGCACTTCCTTGTAGAGGTTGCTGAGGAGGTAGCCGAGCACTTGTTGGTCCTCCCTCACCCAGATGGGATGGAGGGGGTTAGGCTCGGTCGTCTCCTTGCCTTCCTTGTCCTTGGTGATGAGGAGGCGGGCGGGCTCCGGTATGGTTCCATCGACATACCCGAAGAGCCCGACTCCCCTCGGTCTTGGCGTAACTGCGTTCGCCACGGGGCGTGGTTCGTCCGGAGAGCTTCTCCGTGACTTGGCGCTGAGGTTGGATTGGCGGCGCTGGAGGAAGACATGGCTTGGCACTAGATGGCAGCTAGGGTTTTGGAAGAGGAGGCTCTGATTACCATGTGCGAATAGGCGAAAGCGTCTTACCCATCGTGGGAGCGCTGTTGCGTGTTATATAGACCAGGGGCGCACCTCCCTGGACAGCGCATACAGCAGTTTGAGTTACAATCTTGAGGAGAAAGAAAGAGGTAGAGATAAGGATTCTAGTTAAGATAAACCTCCTTCCTAACTACCTTACACATATGCGCAAGTAATGTAACTCTCCTGCCACGCTACAACTTGTGTTTAACAGGGCACTCTTCTATGTTGATTTGTGCAACGGTTGTGCAATAAAATAATATGTTTGACCGTGTCACCTGCTACAGATCAGCATATCCTGACACCCCATCCTCTGCCCTCGTGCCATTCCTTTAATTTGCACATCGATTAGTGCCCTAAATTCCTAATTCGCATCTGATTTTGGTCTGGTGTTCTTGCATTACTGGTTGTGGCCGCAGCAGTGCAGCTGGATGGAACACACTAGAGCAGTGGAGCTCGAGTTTGCCGCTGTGGCAGAACGGCTCCGGCATGGACGGCCGGTTGTTGATTTCTTTCCCTTCTAGTACCTTTGCCTCCTATTTTATTTTATTTAGATATTATGGAACCAAAATTGCTATTCTTTGTGCTGACTGCTGAGCCAAAATCCTCAGATTAATATGCATGTACCTAGATTCTACACTTGTTAGTAGTACTAAATATACTAGATGACAAGTTGCGCCAATGGCGCAAAGGCCGAAAGCAAGCCATGTGTTGAAAGAGTGCACATTAATATTATTCGGGCACATATTGAAGTGATAAACATTAGACAGAGTCATCGCTGCACGGTTGACCATGGCGCAAAAAGCGAGAGCGAGGCAAGCATTGAAAGCATGTGTATGAGATTGATTTAGAATCAACTTAAAGATAATTATATTCCATTACATGAAAGCTTGATGCTTAAAAGAAAATATCCAGATCACTTGGTAATAGCATACATTGGCTTTAAAAGACAGGCTACATTAGCATAGATGGATGGTGTATATAGTGCTTGCCCATTAACCATTGTTGAGTCTTGTACCTGCCGGCGGCAGGAAGGAAAGAACCTACGACCTAGGCGGACGAACAACCTAGCCGCACACTGCAGACAGGATGAGAGGCCTATAGAAGAACAAAAAGAATCAAGCAACTGTGTATAAAACAATAAGCAGATGGTACACTATTAATTATTTTTCTAGCTGTTTTTCCTTTATCACCAAGCAGCACGTATTAGTTGGGTAAGCAACAACCAGGTGGTACACTTGATATTTGAACCCCCGTACATTCAAAGAACTAACCCGAGCAGGCATTGCAAGACTATTAAGAATCGGTATGAAACTAAGAAAAGTGGGGATCCTCTATAAACATGGATATTGACCAATGGCATATGAGCACACAAACACCCACGAAGAAAACCACCAGGACAAGCATAAGGTAAAACAGAAATTTAGTGCTGCTAAATCTATCAGATCCTGTTATACAAAACAGATGGCAAAGAAAACTCTGGGGCTTAGTTCAATTTAGGCCATGCCATCCATGATCCATCACAAGGTAGCTGAAGAGTACTTCCCTGGGAAGGGTAAGAATATATCACACAAGGACCACCAGTCTCAAGCTATTGGAATCTATTTTAGGCATTAACGTTTGAATTTTACTTTGTCAAGTTAGGAGGCTTCATATACTATTCATCATTACAACGATGATGCATCGCACGGGCACCAGCTGGCTCAGATCTGGCACGTGCTTTACGTAGGCGAGGAGTGGTAGCGGTCCTGCTCCATCAATCATCAGCATCCCATGAGTAAACTGAAAGAAACAAATGGCACAAACAGTGTTATCACCTTGTGTCTCTAGCTCTTGTTCACTGACCCAAAGACCAGCAGGAAAACAACATATACTGGCGCAACTGTAGCAGTACACTGATCCAAAAAGGACGGGCCAATAGCTCCTGTGCGACACATTTGAGGTGAATTGGCTTGAGTGCGACGTTGTTCGAGCAAATGGCTGTGGTGCGACACATTTGAGCAGGTAAATAGCCCACGCACGACATGGCTGTTTAATGTGGTTAAATTGGTCGTCAACCAAGCCCGTTTATGTTAGGACATGTGGGTCCAACAATTGCTCCTCAAAATAGCTGACGAGTGCCTGCCGCCCGACCGTGTCGGACCCGCCCTCTGCCCCTCCCCCTCTTCTCCGGTGGCGGCGGATCTTGCGTTCTCCGGCGGCGGCGGAGCCCTCGTTCTCAACGGCGGCGGAGCCTTCGTCCTCAAAAATGGTGAGTGAGAACCTAGTCCCCTCCGTTCCTCTCTCGGCCCGTAGATCTCAGCTCGTTTCCTCTGTTTTTGCTTGTTGAATCGATAGGTTGTGAGGGAGCCCGTGGGCATCTTGAGATGGAGCCGCCATGATTCAACTTGAATAGGTCTGCGTCTCTCTCCGACCCAATTTTGCATGCAATTAGGGCCTAGTCTGCTCTTTCTCACGGGCTCACACTGTTAGCCAGCGACGAGAGGGATCTGCCGTTCGGACCTTGAATTGACGGTCAATTTCTTTCCATCAAGGCAAAATTAGTTGATGGTAGCATTCAGAACATTGAGAGAGACACAATTGTTAAATGGGAGGTTGAGTTTACTGAGATTGATCCACAAGTTCTCTGAACATGGGAGAGAAGGCGGTGAAGAAATGGGTGGAAAAATTGGGGAGAATGTTGTTTGGGGTCGAGCAAGAAGTATCACTATTGCGGTTTGATGATTGGAAAGGAGAGTATGTCGAATGGAAGATGGTGAACAGATTGTTGATGAAATCGATCGGCAAAGCGGCTGGACAAGCAAAAGAGCTAATTTTTTCTTTGAGCTGGTTGATCTGAATATTTTTTCAAGGTTGGATATGTGCCATCAAAATTGGCTCTTGAGATGGTAGATGATGATTGGGCTACACAGAGCCATTGATTCCCATGTGTCTTGAACTTACTGATAATAGCGAAGAGGGACAGTTCTTTGGGCTGAAACTGAAACTGCAGCAATCTGTTGATTGGAATGTAGTTGAATTAGATGAGCCTCTTGATTTGGTCATTGCACCAATGCGACATTGAGATGGCCAAACTTTTGGCATTCGATCGATGTGAGAGATAAGCGGAGAGAGGCGAATCTAGTTTGCTGCTAATGTTGATGAAGATGTAGATGGACAATTGATGGAACAAGCTGCGGATGAAGTAGATGATGCACATGATGATGAGCTGGTGCATGTGTATGACAAAGAAAACCTGTCATTGAAGTAGGCAAGTTGTTCCCAAGCATGAAGGAGTTTAGGATGTGTTTCAAGACTTATGCGATGAAACATGAGTTTGATGCCAAGACTGTTTGGACTGATAGAAAGAAGTTTTATCACGAGGTGCAGAGGATTTGATGGTAGTGTCAAGCCTTGCAAGTGGTACATATCTGCTAGACGCAACTTTGATGGAAATCTTGTCGGGGTTAACCAAATCCCCAATCAACATACTTGTATTACAAGTTCACAGAGAGTATCAACCATGACATCACAACTTTGGGTTGCAGAAAAGATCACCCCAATTTTAGCCAAAACACCAAACACTACTGCCAAGAAACTCAAAGTAGACTTGGAAAAGATGTACCCCATTAAACTGAAATATACCACAGTGTGGAAGGCAAAACAAAGGACAATGAAAAATTTATATGGTGATTGGGCAAATACATTTAGGATGCTTTACAACTTCAAAGCGAGAGGTGGAAAAGAGGTCACTGGTAGTGTTGTGGAGATAGATCTGAGAGTATCACCAAAGGTGAAGTCAAGTTCTCCAAGTTTTTTATGGCTTTGAAGCCTTGCATAGATGGCTTCAAAGCAGGGTGCCGTCCATATTTGAGCATAGACTCATCATTTTTGACAGGCAAGTGGAATGGTCAGTTGGCAGCATGCAATGCTCTAGATGGACACAACTGGATGTTTCCTATTGCTGTTGGCTTGTTTGATCGAAGCAGAGGCTTCATGGACATGGTTCATGATCCATTGAAAAAGATGCTTAGGGCGGTGTCACCTTTGGCTATACACACAGATGCATGTAAGGGGCTTGAAAATTCAGTGAAAAATGTTTTCCCACATGCTGAGCGGAGGGAGTGCTTGGTCATTTGTGGATGAATTTGATCAAAAATTTAGAGGAGAAGAATTTGGGCGCATGTGGCCAGCAGCAAGATCTTACACTAGACAGACACACAAATATCATCTTGATAAGATAATGGCAGCATGTGATGAGTTTGGTCCATGGCTGAACACCTACCATTCTTTGTTATGGTGCAGTCAACATTCAACACTGCCATCAAGTGTGACCACATCAACAACAATTTAGCGAGAGTTTCAACAACAAGGTGAAGGAGTTAAAAGATTTGCTGTGCATGACATGGTTGACCAAATCAGGATCATGCTCATGCGGTTAATGGGAATTGAGAAGAAGGATAGGTGATTATGCGCAAGGTGATAAGCTTCCAGCGATGGTACAACAGGTGGTCAATAGGAGCGAAGTCTTTCACATTTGTTTGTTGAAAAATCTTCACCTTGGGGTGCTGAAGTTAGAGATAGCAAAACTGGAAGGCGACATGTTGTTAACACTGAATTGCATGATTGCACTTGCCTCGAGTGGCAACACACCGGTAAACCATGTGAGCATGCCATTCTTTTCTTAGCATCCCAACGAAGATAAACATGCACCCATATCTGCATGAATATTATTCGTAGCACGATTCAAAGCTGCATATGCTACTCCAATTCCAGCACTTACAGATCAGTCTCGGTGGCTGAAGTGGACATTGAATTTTCCATGTGTCCTCCTTGACGAAAAGAAAGGCTGGCAGGCCTAAGCAGAGTAGATTCAAGGCATGGTTTGAGAAAGGTGGGAGTAGTAAGAAGGAAAGAAAGATGAAAAGCCAAAAGGGCCCAAAAGGTAACAAAAATAGATGCAAATTGTGCGGGAACTTGGGCGCAGTGGGATCTGTCAAATGCCGTTACACTCTGATAAGCCAAAGTATGTTCTTGTTTATTTATCTGCCTTTGATTTGGTGCTTTTTTCCAATTACTATATCTATGACATTTTCTGCACAGGAGGAAGCGAGCAAGTCAGCCCCTTGTTGTTGAACAGTGTTGGCCAACAAAAAAAGCAAGAGTCAATGGCGGTAGAAAGAAGAGAAGTGTGCTGAGCACGAGCGGTGAAGAAAATCCTGCTGCGATCAACATTGATGAAGAAACTGATGTGGAGGTGCACACGAAGAAACTGAACTGGCGTGTCGAGGTTCAGATGAAAAACTGAACTGGCGTGTCGAGGTTCACATTGAAAAACCCATGTTGAGGTACACATCAAAGAAACTGAAACTGGTGTCAACATTGAGACTGAAGACACTGATCACGAGGGTATTGGCGAGGTGTTGAAAAGACCAGTGAAGAAAACCAAGATGATCAGTGAACTTGTGTGTGTTGAAGAACCAAAAACAAGAAGGGCTAAGGCGAAGAAGGGCACACGACGTGGTAGGAAGTAGAACAAAGAACAGTTTGAAAATTTGGTGCATGTAATAATATTTGTAACTTGGTGCGTCCTGGTAGTCACTATGTATCCCCATATTTCTATTCGAACTTGTTTGTCTAAACCAGCCAAATAAAATTCAAATTTAAATTTAAATTTAAATTTAAATTTGGGCTATTGATATTTTAGTGCTATCTAAAGTACCTCAACTGAAATATGTTTGCTTGCTGATCATTCCGAGTCCTTTTGGTAAGTTGAACTCATAGTCATGAAAAGTGTGTTTCAAATGACCTCCAAAGGTAGGGTAAACGGCCTCATATTTAAGCAAGTTTTGTTGGCACTTTGTCTAAACCAGCCAAATAATTTTTCTACACATCTATTCTACCTATATAGTGTAAATCTAAAGTCTCACTATTTATTGAATTAATTTTCTATTATTTTCTTTTCTTTTGAAAAACAAGGTTTAATAGAAAATTATATATAAAACAAGTTTAAAACATGAAAATGAGAAAAGTAAGTTCAGATCTTTCTTAGTCAATCCAAAATGAAAATGAGAAAACAAGGTTTTCACACTTTTCATTTTCAAAACCCCACCTACTCTCGGGTGCCCACTACTCTCCCTTGAACTACATACTACATTGTTTGAGGAATGACAATTTTGTGAAGGATTTTTTGTAAAAATGTATGTAAACCATATTTATGTTTTTTTCTCGTTACTATACGACATAATAAGACTATGTGCGCAAGGTTTATATTTTTTTGATTTTTTTTGAATTAGTTATGCTCAACCCTAATCAGTCAAAACCTCTCAAAACCCCTCTCAAAACCCCTCAAAACCCCGCACACTACCTGGTCGTCGATCGTTTTACATGGACGGTTGAGATCAGGCGCTAGGGTTAGCTACAGTGTGCGGCGATCCGCATGAGACGCGCTGATTGGTTGACGCGGTGGGGTTTGGATCAGCCTCTATCGTTGGAGCATCAAGACCGTTCATTTGAATCCAACGGCAAGAGTTGACGCGGTGCATGGACCAAGCCTACGTAGTGCCCTTTTCATCGTTGCATGCGTGCCCGTGCCCACCCGCAGCATGCATGCCCACCCGCAGGACTGCGCCCGTCGTCGGTCGTTGCATGCATGCCTCGACGTAGCCCTGCCCGCCACCCCTATCAGCGCGGTAACCTGTCGCATGCCTACCATTAGAACCGATGCAGCGTCGCATCAAAGCATGCACCAAGCCACAATGCAGCAGCCCAATGAAGACAACCAAAAGCCAGCGCTGCGGGCGTGCCGTGCATGGCGTGCTCCTCTTTGAGGGCGCAATCTCGGCATGGGGTATCGATGTGGGTATAGATGCGTTCAAGCGACGTCTGCCCGTTACAAGATGGGTAAATGAAGGCATCCATTATTGTCACGTCTCACATCGACCGAGCGTTGCCCTCAAAAAAATCGACGAGCGTTGCCCTCTAGCCGGCTAGCCCTAGCAAGATGGGCTATGACATGAATGCACAGGCGGCACACGCAGAGAACCCGGGCGGCGTGTCCCTTGACCAACGACAGCACAGACGCGTCGTGATCCCACCCCTTGACCCGCGACCGTCACAGCCCGTTTCCCACGCTCGTGTACACACTTCCATGGGCGCCACCAAGCGCCGCCTGCCCATTAATTCTACCGGTGTAACCTGGCGCTTCCATCAAAAACCACGTCGCTCTTGGGCTATTTAAGCGGGCACTATCGTCTTCCTCTTCCTCCTCATCCACACCCATCCTCTTCCTCCTCTGCCCTCCTTCTTTCTTCTTCTCCATCAAACCCGATCGAGCCCTCGAGCCACCGGCGCCACCATGCAGTACAACGGCCCCACCTACCAACTCCCCCAACCGTGCGGAAAGGCTCTACCCGAGCAGAGTGTCGTGGAGAGTACCCTTAGGGTTTGGGCCATCTCAAGATGGAGGGCGCAAGGGAGTTGACGGAGTTCTTCCTTGCGGCGGCTTCCGCCACCTCCCCGCGGCTCTCCAAGGATGTACCATGTTGAGGAGGTCACCCAGCAGGCGTTGTGGTTGGGCTCCTCGCTACGTTCACTAACCCATTCGATGCTTTCTACCTCCTCGGGCGAGTGTATTGGGTTGGTTGTGAGTTCATAGCTTTCACCACCCATAACATTTTCACCGACTTCAACTCCATCTTCCCCAACAACGGCGTTATGCACACGCTCCGTGCCCAATCAACAACGACAGTGAAGGCGCCGGAGGAGCCCGAGAGAAGAACCCAAGAAGAACCCGGAGGAGGAGGAGAGAAGAACCGAAGAAGAACCGGCGTTTGGTGCCCCCCGATCTATCGTATCGTATCGTATTAGTTTTTAAGTTGTAATCATTATGCTACTGTTATTAAGTTGTATTAGTGTTTTAAGTTGTAAGGCTATCGTGGAACTATGTGTTGCAGTCGTTATGCTTCTATATAATCGTTATGCTACTATATATATTGTGTATTTTGTGCTATTATTTGTAGATTGCTATGGGTTGTTCCATTATTTGTGTATTGCTATGGGTTGCTACGGGCCCGGGTTGCTACACCCCAATCACCACACACACCATCTTCAAAATATTGGCCAAATAATGGGTCATGACCCAAACCATAGACATGCAACTAGGAGCCCCATGCAAACCCACTATGGACATGCAACTAGGAAATGCAAACTAATTTACTTCATGCAAGCATGCAACTCATTTAGTTCATGAAACCGTAGACATGCATAAAAACAAGTAATATTTAGTTTTAGTGCATCAAAAAATGATCCATCACAAAATTTAGTGCAAGAAAAAGGCCAAAGTAAAAACAAGTAACATTTTATTTGCCGAAGTTAGAGGTGGGCTGGTGCCCCTACGCGGGTGGGCTGGTCTCCTTGAGCCCGATCTCCTTACGGCCCAACATCTATTCGGCAGCCCAGTTTTGTTTTTTACTAGAAACTGAATTTGGGTGCCCGTGTACTCTGTTAACTGAAGAACCAAAACAGGGGAAACAGAGCATGAACACTGAATAATTTGTGTTCCAAATTGCTGCTTCAATTCAGATACATTACTTGCGCACAGATCACATCCTCTACACTGACAGGCCTAAATGCCCATTCTAATGACGGATGAACAACAAATAAAACAAAAACAGAGCAATGATACAACAATAGAAACCCCCTGCCATGATATTTGCTTGCTTCTGCAAATCGATCATATGCATTAGATGTTTCTTGATCTTCTTCAGTTCCTCGGTCAGTTCGGACTCCGCATGCAGTTCAGCATTGCGCGCATACATCGCCATCGGCACGACTCTGCCCGCCCCTCCGCCCGAGCTCCCCGTATTCTCCACAGCAATCGGCGGCACCCCGCCCAAATTGAGCTCCCAGGTTGCGGCCACGCTCGAATCAACGTAGCCCTCAAACTGAATCCTATCAACATATTCATCAATCCACTCAAAATGGTAACATTTCTTCAAGATCTGAAAAGAACAACACGAACCCTAAATCCCAAATTCGAGGAGAAAAAACAAAATATGGAGAAATCAGAGCGAAAGGCAGCGAAAGAACGGGCTAAGAACTGAGATCTAACCTTGCCATCCCTTCCTGTCATTGGTTTGCTCAAGCATTTCACAAATTCCCGCCCAAGATTGCCATTGTCATCCCTTTTAGTGACCAACCGTTTAAGAGGGTCTGGGCGTGGGCATTCAGGGCACCTTGTTAGCAGCACTGGTCCATATTGTCGCCATTTTGATTGCGTGGCGAAGGAGGTGAACATTTGCGCTAGGTCGCGGAGAAGAGAAAGATTGGGGAAAGGGGATGAATGGGCGGCGGCGGGCGGATGGGCACGGGCGCGTCTCTTCTAGCTGCGAGGAGGTGGGTCCTGCGAGTAGACAAGTGGTGGGTCCAGCTTAGGTGGATAAGTGGTGTGTCCAGCGCTTACGTGGATAAGTGGTGGGTCCAGCCCTCAACAGCTTACGAGGGCATCAGTTCAGTTTAACAGCCATGTCGTGCGTCGGCTATTTAGCTGCTCAAATGTGTCGTACCACAGCCATTCGGTCGAACAACGTCGCACCCAAGCCAATTCACCTCAAATGTGTCGCACAGGAGCTATTGGCCCAAAAAGGACAACCACAATCTATGAGCTACGGAGTTTACCATCCAACCTAAACCTCAAAGGCGAATTTCACTTCTAATCTGGCCTAGCAACACAATCAGTGGCCTCCCGTACCCGACAGCGACAACATGCAAGGATGGATGGGGGGAAGAGGGACTCGCCTTGGGTTGGGGACCGTTGAGCTGGAGAGGCACTCGGTGAGCGCCTCGCGCGGCGGATCAGAGGCGGCTCACCTCGGGTCATCTTCCTCACCTTCTCGCGCATGCGGCGACCACGTAGACTGCGGCGACGGTCTAGCAAATCGCTGGAGGCTGGGCTAGGGCACGGCGGTTGCTGGACCTATCGGTGCTCCTCGCCTCCCTGCAAAGGCAGAGCGCCAGCCGCTGCATCTTGGGGAGGCGCAATATTGGCCGGGAGAGGTGCCCCGCCTGGTGAATCCGACTCGATGACGTGATCCTCTCTATGGAGCAACGACACGAGCGTCGGTCTGCACTTTCCTCTCAGCGATGGCAAGGGGTGAGCTCGCCGGGGAGGGCCATCCAATTTATATGTTGTATCTTGGAAAAATCATTGCGTCAGCATGATAAAAGATTTTATACATAATTGAGATCAGGTTGCCTCTCAAGCACCATTGAAATTGCCTGTTCAAGGCGCATGTTGTGTTCCTGCTCATCGCGGGGTTTCACCGTCTGCAGCACACCATAAATTAAAGAGTATGTTAGAGTCAGCTGGAAACGCACACGAGGAAGACAAAACTGCAGATCATGTGAGTTAATAACAACAATCTACCTCCTTAAGAATTTTCTCGAATATCTCGCCAACTTTAGCAGCTGTCTCCATTGGGACTGCAAGGCCGTTCTTATCGAAGAGCAAACAGTTGTAAAGGAACCAATTAACAGAATGAGATGTAAGAACATGAAAAAAATATACAAGTATGTGGATGGAGCTCTTTTACAGTGATTGTAGAGTTACAACTCGTAATTTTGTGTAACTCCACCTCTGAATTTTTCTAGCCGTTAGATCTAGAAAAATCATTTAGAGATTTACTTTTTTATAGAAAGGGTATAATAGTCCCTCCTTCTCCACGGTCGCGCGGTGGGAGAGGAGTCAGCCCTGATGGCTTGCGGAGACGGATGGAGAGGCAGAGCACCAGGGCTGACTCCTCTCCCACCGCGCGACCGTGGAGAAGGAGGGAGCCGACCTCCATCGCTCCAAGCACCTGAAGACGGCTCGGATCGGGAACCACCGCTGCGGCCTGAAGACGAGCGATGGGAAGGCAAGGAGGAGGAAGAGGCGAGGCGGTGGAGGAGTAGCAGTCGGTGGCGGGGCTCCTAGGGCGCAGGAGGAGGAGGTGGGAGGGAGTGGCGGCGGACGAGGGAGGAAGGAGTGAGGGGCGCGGGGTTGTGGATTGGGGCTAGGGTTCGATGCCTTTTTCCTCTTGCTCGATCGCTGTAGCCCTCGTGCGACCGCTCGCTCGCTCGCTGTGGATTTCGCTCGTGTGGTACGGTGCGCCCTCGCGTTTTTGCGGTGGTTTTTACTCCTCGTGTGGTGCGGTGCGCTGAAGCGATGGTTGTGCCTAGCACTTCTTGAGGGTTTATATGTTAGATTAGATCTATTGATCCAACTCTCCCCTTTAAACCTAAAACTTTTTAGGCCTAAATCCCCATTTGTACTGATGTTTAATTCAAATCCCTGCTTCAATGCTTACTTCTATGAAAGTAAGGTGATAACTCCAAAGTATTTTACTTGCTTTAATCTGTTTCATTATTTCTTCATGTTGCTAGATTGTCATTGGTGATTAGAAACCACATTTCACATTCGTACGAACATGTCCAGTTTAAAGTGTATCCTTATCATTCGCTCGGTCACCCCCTATAAGATATGTTTGGTGCCTTCAAAATTTATTTTCCGATTTGCTTTCGCAGGATTTCAACAATTTGTTCTTGGTGAGGAATTGTGTCCATCGGACCATTTTCTTCCCATGGTATGCCATTTGAAATCCCTTCCAAATTAAATTCCCATATATGCTCATTACTTTGTTGATTTCGTTTTTATATTTTGTGATCCCTTTCACTCCTTTTCAAGGCGGGCCATAGCACCTGTTCTCATAATTAAATATACATCAACAGAGATTTTCTTTATCATAAATTTCTGTAAATTGTCTTCTTCTTATATGTTTATTTATTTTCCATTTTTCTGATCAGGCAGGGATTAAATTGTTGTTCACTTGAGAAATACCATGCCATGGTGCATCGCGTTGTGTCGCCAGGCCAGATCTCCTGCAAACTCCTACAAACGGACACCATCCATGTGAGTTGACTTCTGTTGGTTTGCATTTGTATGAACTAATATGTGGGGCAACGGCTTTGTTTTTCATGCTTATATGCTTTCGAAAAAGGAAATCATGAGTGACCAAGGAGAAAGCTTTTTAACCATCTACTTGATAGGTTGCAACTCTGTTACAGATGCAATATATTGATGTTAAAAATCTGAGGTCAATCAGGTATATTATATAATCCCAAATTCATTCAACATTCTTAAGTCAAATAACATCCTTCTATACCATTTCTTCGGTTTCAAAATAAGGTACCAACAGAACAATGACTTGATTCCAGGACATGCATCAACTTAATTCCAGTGCAAGTACGTGATGTTGGATTCCTTATTTTGCAATCCAAAATTTCTTAATATTTCATTTGACCTCCAGGTAGTGTTTTTCATGTAGTTTTTGTATTTCCATTTGTATTTTCCCTACCTTTTTTCCCTTCTACTCTTTAGATTAAGGAACTAAAAACAAACCAGTGGATTTTTTTCTAACAGTAAAATGCAAATAGTAACTATTTATGCTGGAATTAGTCAATTATATTGCACAATATATGAGATGCTTATCAACTTCCTAAATCCATGTTACTGTAGATATCACCATGACACCATCATCCGATAGGTTAATTATCTCTCTCTAAACCATGTGATCCAATTTCACATAAGAGTACCAAAGATAAGATTTCTCGCATTCGCGTATCGATGATTGCTATTAGTTTTCCGTGTTTATCATGTTCTCAACATTGCAACTAACAGTATGAGAAGGCTGTTCCACAATTGGCATGCAAACTCTTAAAGAGGTAGGATTATAACAAATAATTGATATCCATTATCGATTGATACTCTTTGTATTTTGTTTGTCAATCTGACCTGAAAATAATATAGTTCTTATTAACAGGGGCTGAAGATTTATAAAAAGGATTTTGGAATTAGTAGCCTTGAGGATGAAAATCTAGGATCCTTCACATGAGTATATCCTAATATTCAGGTTATGCAGTACATGCCCCTCTCCAAATCACAACATGTTGTAGATCCATGTTCACATTTTATGCAGCTTTATATAATGTCTTCATTTGATGGTCACTGCTAAATACTACCAACTATGGAGGTTCCTCCTCATTGTATATTGTAACTTCAAAGTGATCTATCAATTATAATATAAACTTCAAGTGTTGTGTTATTTGACAGAGAATGGCTCATGCTTTGAACTTGAGTATCTATCATATGAAAACAAAAGGGAAACATGCTTGGAACAACTTATTTCAACATATTTTAGTTTTCTGCAGTTCACATTTTGGTTTTTGTTTAGTTTTTGCCTCCATATGGTTTAGTTTTTGTCTCCATATAAACAATTCCTATCATTCTACTTTTAAAATGGACGGGCGCAGCAACGCGCGCCATCAATGATCTAGTATTTACTAATTGGAGGCACCATACGAGCCTCCACGTTAATCCTTGACAAATGCTTAGCAATAACCATTAGATCATAGTTTTGCGTCTAGAATTAAGCAATACATGGTTTCCTCATGTAACATGTACTTACGTTTATAAGGGAGATCCTATCAGCCAAAGAGTCTATATGTGATATACTAGGAAGAAAACATGCAAGCAAAAATCTTCCATAAGAAACTATAATTGTTCTCGGGAACAGTTTTACTATTTCACATCTAGATATAATATATTATCTCACATCTAAGTCTAGGACCGTTGATTTTTGTTTGTCTTTATAATTCGTGCAACGTGATCGTCTCGCTCGCATGACTCGTTCACGTCGTGTTGTCGCGCAAACTGGCAATCCCTTGCTGGCCTTGCCTCTCTTTTGTGTCTTTTTTCCCGTTCGGCGTTTTTCTTGTTGTGCATGGGTCTGTGTTGTCTCCGGGCTAGTGTTTTGTTGGCTTAGATGGATTGTATTGTTTATGTGGGCTGTGATTTTCACCTAAGCATGGGCTAAAAGCATATCGACGTGGTTTGATATCATTTAGAGGCATTTTAAAATGCCTCGTAATATCATCTGTGTTGTAGTGTAGATGAGCTCACCGTCCTCTTCTCTAGGAACGGCGCTAAGATAGGAGACTATAATCTGCCCCTAAAGACCGATCATCAATTCAATTCCAAGTGAATAGGCTCTTAGCCGATGAGTTATCCTACGACACAGCTGCATTGTCTTTGTTGGCCAATAAGCTGCACTACCAACTTAACCTTGATCAACGACGTGCTTATGAGCCCATCGTAGCTGATGTATTAGAGAACAGACCAGGGTTCTACTTTGTATCATGCTTTGGTGGAACAGGCAAAACATTTTTGTGGAGCGCTAGTGTCACACCTTACATCTTTGCGCAGAGTCATGGCACACTCCTGGTTCAAAATCCTTATTGATATCGAAGAAAACAACATGTGCGATATTAAAGAGGTAGCATGTTGGCCGAATTAATTGAACATACTCTTTAGTTATATGGGACAAGGCACTGATGACACATAGAAATGTTCTGAGACAGTTGATAGGTCGCTGCGAGACATCCTTGTTGCCTCCAACTCATCAGCAGCAGACAAACCATTTGGTGGCTTGATGTTTGTTCTTGGCGGTGACCTTAGGCAGATATTACAAGTTATTGTGGGAGGTACAAGACCAATGCCACCATCACAAAATCTCCCCCATGGGCACACATTAAGATACTCACTTTATCTACTAACATGCGACTATCTTGTGGGGGGTTAGATGAAACTTCCCGTGCTGAACTGGCAGATTTCAGCCAGTGGGTGCAAGACTTAGAAAATGGAGCTCTACCTGCAGCTGAGCCTAAGCGTGGATCAGAAAGTGAGTCTACTTTGATAGGTATACCTCCTAGATTTTTGCTGCATACACAAGAGGACAAGGTGCACTGCATTGTGGCTGCTATATATGGTGATCTCCCTACAAGATACACAGATCCTATGTATCGGCGTACATGTGACATTGTGAACATTGTTAATCCTATTGTCTTATCTACCATGCCTGGAGACGAGAAAGAAAGCGTACCTGAGTTGCAATGATATCTCTAACACAGATGAGTAGGTGGCTGATGCCAACGTCGTCTACCCTCTGGAATACTTAACTCGATAAAAGAAAACAACTTCCCAGACCGTAGACTGATCCTTAAAGTTGGGGCGCCCATTATGTTACTAAGAAACATTAACGATTCATGTGGGATATGTAATGGCACAATGTTAATCGTGGGCAACTTAGCAGATCTTATAATTGAAGCACGAGTCAATCGGATCTGCTATAAATGACATAGTTTGTATACCACGGATAACTCTCATGCTTAGTATCCAGATACCTTTTGTGCTAAGGAGGCGCCAATCCTTGTTATAGTCTGTTTTGCTATGACAATTAACAAAAGCCAAGGACAAACCCTTGAGTCTGTTGGTGTATACCTAAAAGAACATGTTTTCACTCATGGGCGTTCTACGTTGCTGTTTCACATGTCACATCACCTGGTTGGCTCAAAATTCTGATTGAGGATGACGATGGATCTTGTGATTCATCAACAAGAAACTTTCTGTGCCGAGATGTCTTCCAGGCAATTCCATAGGCTGTCGCCCATCCTTTGTAAATACTTTTGTGATGTACATACTTTTCTGTTGTTAGTAGGCCCTTAATCCCCCTGCCTTGCTTTGTGTCTTGTATTTTGGCTATAAATAATGTTTCTGTCTCCATACAACCTGCTCACCTTATTTATCATTCCCGCAAATGATTGTTGGTGCTTCAGATGGCGTACCATGCTCCGTCGAAACTGAAACCACTAGTGAAGAACTGGAATGTCTGCGTTCATGTCTCCCTCTACTGGGAGTACTGAAGGAAATATGCCCTAGAGGAAATAATAAAGTTGTTATTTATATTTCCTTATATCATGATAAATGTTTATTATTCATGCTAGAATTGTATTAATCGGAAACTTAGTACATGTGTGAATACATAGACAAACAGAGTGTCCCTAGTATGCCTCTACTTGACTAGCTCGTTAATCAAAGATGGTTAAGTTTTCTAGCCATAGACATGTGTTGTCATTTGATGAACGGGATCACATCATTAGAGAATGATGTGATGGACAAGACCCATCCGTTAGCTTAGCACTATGATCGTTTAGTTTATTGCTATTGCTTTCTTCATGACTTATACATGTTCCTATGACTATGAGATTATGCAACCACTACTAAGGAAAAGGCTATACACAGAATCTTAGCAGCAGCGAGGGTTAAAAACCCTCGCTACTGCTACTTACTAGCAGCGCAGGTTTTTAAACCTCGCTACTACTAAGTTGATAGCAGCAGCGCGGGTTTGTAACCCTCGCTACTACTAAGAGGTCTCTACCGTGCCCCCCGGGATATGCCATAGTAGTAGCGAGGGTTTTTAACCCTCGCTACTACTAAGTTGATAGCAGTAGTGCCGGTTTTTAACCCTCGCTACTACTAACCCGCGCTACTGCTGTCAACTTAGTAGTAGCGAGGGTTAAAAACCCGCGCTACTGCTAATCGTCTGTCATAGTAGTAGCGCGGGGTATGGCCTATTTGTCAAAGTCTACCCCCCGGACCGCCTTTTCAGTTTTAAAAAAATAAAATAAAATGATAAAAATGTCAAAAAAATAAAAGAAAATAAGTTTCCCATGTGATATATGGTCTAGTTGTTGGGAAAATTTACAAATATGAATTTCGACTTTATTTGCAAAATCTCTCTGGAAAATTGTAAAAATGGCCATAACTTTTGCATACGAACTCGGATGAAAAAGCTTTTTATATGAAAAATCATCTACTCGAAAAGTTACATCCGCTGCTGATAGGCCTAAAACCCGCGCTGCTGCTAGGCTTTTCCCTAGTAGTGGAGGGACTAGTTCCGTTTATGGTATTTCGGAAGAAACACAACTTAACCAGTACACACCCATCCCACTTCAAGTTGCCATGAATCACCCTTGACAGCGTTCAAGAAAAACTTTGAGACGGGGAGATCACAATCTCGAATAGCATGGGATCAAATTTATATATGCGCGCTCTAAGGGGTGCCCCCCTCTCGGTCCCAACCGGAAACACCCATGCCCCCTGACTGGATGAAAGGCTTTAATCCAGGGCCATGGAACCTTCATCCCGGCCTCTCCATTTGGTGTGTACCGGGAAGTGGTTTACATCTTACTAAGCCATATCCCTTGCGGAAACATGTGGCGATCGGAAAGGGAAATGAGCGGAGTTGATACGGAGTCAACAAACATCTTGGCATAAGACGGCATGCTACAACACTACCATCTTAGCCATCTTCATGCCACCACGTGGCCATGCAACCTCATTTCCATGAACTCATGGATTTCCGTAACTCACTTGTCTCAGCTTTTCATGAAACAAAATTTATCGGGATGCTTATGAACATGACATGAAACTATTCAATGCAAACATGCCAAGACACTCATCATATCAAAAGTTCAAACATGCTTGCCTGGCTCGGAGTAGTCGGGGTCTAGCTCGGCGAAGTTCGCGTCTCCTTCACCACCTTCGGTATCTACGGCACACACAAACATACACGTGCTATCGTAAATACCGTGGGGTACAGAAAGTTGGTCCAATTTTTTTTCAAATAAATATGATAAAAAACTAGACAAAAATTTGAAGAGGACAGAAAAAGATTCACTCAAAAATTCCTTTATGTTAAAAAGTTATAAAGGTTTTAACCCAAGGACCCATCTGTGATGAAACAGAAAGTTTCCAGGGCCTCGTTTATAAAAACAGAAAACGACCCGATTGAAAGTACGCCGGCCCAAAGGGAAAACGTACTTTGGCGGAAGACGTCTTCAGAAAACGATTCGTTTTAGAAAGGCAGAGATCTTGTGGTGGGCTCCACATGTCTGGTTTAAAATCAAAGCGAGCGCGCGGCGCCGAGGTGCGGTGGTGGCGCGGCGATCCATCCACGCGAGGCGGGGGATCGGGGAGTACCTCTGTGTTCAGGGCACCATTCCGCGTCTGAGGGAGGTGGAAGTGGTCGCCGGCGAGTACTGTGTCGGCGGCAGCCCTTGCTCCGGCGGACGGCGGTTCGGACGAGGACGGAGCTCGCCGGAGAGGGCTGCAAGGTTCAAATTGACGAGGGGGTTAGGGGTCTAGGTGTGGAAGAGGGCTGCAGACGGGGTTTGGGCGTCGGAGATGGCCTCACCGCAGTGGATGCTGCTGGAACCCGAGGCGGACGGAGGTGGCCGGAGTCAAGGAAGAAGGGCTCCTTGAGGCCCCTCCAGTGGTCAGGCAGGATGTGGTGAGGTGGTGTAGCCGGGCGTGAGTGCTAGCGGGCTCGGGGTGCTATATATAGCCGCCCCGAGGCGGTTGCCGAGAACGGGGTTCTCCGGCGAGGTGATTACGGCGGCGTGGAGGTTGCACGGGAGGTTGCAGAGGTGGGGCGTCATCGCGGTCGTTCCCTGGTTCGGTTTGTGCGCTAACAGCGTTGGGATTAGGTGGCTTAGGTGGAGTTCGACGGAACGGGGCGGCGCGGGCCCGTCGGCGGCAGAGAGCGCGCTCTGTGCGTGCTGCGCCACGGCGACAGTGCCGCATCGTCTTGCGCTAACACGGAGACGCCCGCTGGAGCCACCAGAGGATTTGGCGGCGCCGAACAGCGTTCGCCGCCGTTCTCCTCCCTGTCGGCCGCTACGGGGAGCCGGCCGCCGCAAGACACGCCGGCGCAGGCGGGCCAGGGCGCCACCGACGCCAGGGTCGCACCAAGTGCGCGTGTGAGGCTCCGGACAAGCAAGCGAGGCCGTGAGCAACGTGCCAAGTGCACTGTGGCCGCGTGACTGAAACTGACGAAACTGAAACTGAACTTAACTGAATTTTTGAAAGTGCAAGGAAAACAGTGCATGCAAGGTGTTCGACAGAATGATCCAGGCATGTAGGGATTTTTCCTTGGGCTGATTTTTGGTGGAGTGATTCCTCATTGCAACTAGAGTTTGCCTGAATTTTGGTGGAATTTTTGGAGAAGTGTAGATATGAATTTCACCAAATTTGGCAAATCTGGTCCAAACTTGCAGTGAGTGAAATTTGAAATATTTGAAAAGAAGAAGAGTGGATCAAGATGGTTCTGGGTTGTGGGTACAAAGGACTATACAATGGTACTGAGTTGAGGTCAAAAATCAAAAGCCTTTGGGTATTTGCTTTGCAAATCACTTAGGCTCAAAAGAAAAGACAGAATTATTTGGAAAGAGAAAATAATTGGAATAAAATCCAGAAATGGATTTTATTGGTTTGGACAGAATGTTTAGGTTGTATCCAAGTGGAAGGAGGGGTTTTGAAAGGAGTTTTACCATAAGTGGCATGGCAAAACAAAAATGGATAAGCTAGGTAGGGAGAACCCAAGCCTAAAGCGGCAGGTGAAAAGAAGCTATATAATGGCAGGAAACACCCAGCAGGCCGGATCCAACCGTGACCCCTAGGAAGGAGGCCTGCGGAAAGAAGATGAAATCGTGTGGGAGAGTTGGGTGGCCGAGGCTTCTGGCTCTATTTTTTGAGCTTGGTTGCGAAGATAGACGAGTGAATGCTAGTTTTAGGTCCTGGAAGAGAAGACAAGGTAAGTGAAGCTTTTACGTGTCAGTTCGGCACTGGTCGAAGCTCTATGTGGGCGTCATGGCACCTGTGTATGAGAGAAACTATTTGTTGATTAGGAAAACTCTCTACTGGAATCGGCAAGGTCGCCTAGTGCCTGAAGTTTGTCTAGTACCTTTTATCTGGGCTCGGTAATGATAGCAGCTTGCCGAGTTTCGGAGGATAAACAACCTAGTAACGGCATGAAACTCGGCAATGGTGGATGATTTCCCAATGCCGATGAAAGAACTCGGCAAAGTACTGACATAGTGGACCCACCCAAAACAGACCATGGCTCCATGACAACGGCACTCCCTTTGTCGAGTTCTCATGAGTAAATTGCTGAAAGCCACCACATTTGTGGCTAGGGTACTCCAAAACCATCGCTTTTGCTGAAAATAACAAAACACCATTAACTCTGCGGCAAGTGAGTAACAGATTGCACTAAACGAGCTGTGAGCCGTGAGTAACAGGAAACTGACAGGTTGGCCCCAAATTGTCTGGCTGATTTGTCATGCTTACGTGGACTATACGTTGAGGTGGAAGTTAGCCACCAGTCAGCCTCTCGTCTCTTTTCACTTTTTTCTTCTTTTTCTTACATAGTCAACACCATGTCGCCAACTCTGGTATGCGATGCGCCGGACCTGTCGCACCTCCGGTTTCTCCTGCGCGGTTTCCCTACCCCTTGCAGGTAGCTCCGACACCGCTCCCCTCAACGCCCCGGCCTAGTTTTCCCCGCGCGGCCGCGCCGCACCTCACACTCGCCAGCGAGCACTAGTAGAAAACATGGCTTTGGTTCGGGCCTGGACAGCCCATTAGTCCCGGTTCTTCATGAACCGGGACCCATGGGGGGCATTAGACCCGGTTCATGAGCCCAGGGGCCGGCCGGGGCCTCGTGGGCATTGGTCCCGGTTCGTCTGGATCCATTTGTCCCGGTTCTAGGCACGAACCGGGACCAATGGGCCGTGCTCCTGGCCCATAGCCATTGGTACCGGTTCGTGCCTTGAACCGGTGTAGAAGGGGGGGCTTTAGTCCGGGTTCATGCCACGAACCGGGACAAATAATTTGCCTATATATACTCATCGCCGCGGCAGAGCACTCCAAAGTGCTCTGTTTTTTCTGGACGGCGATGGGAGGGATTTGGGTGCTCTAGCTCACCTCCTATGCACATGAGGTGTTCGATGAAATGCCCGAGCCACACTAGTTAAGCTTTCTCCTCTCGAAGCTCGACCTCGGAGCTCCATTTTTCCTGAGATTTGTCTAGATTTAGCGGTCCGTCACGCCCCGTCCCCGTTTTCACCGCCGTTGATCGCCCGCGCCGTTCTCGTCGCCGGCACCACCGTGGTGAGCCTCTTGTTCTTATCTTCTTTTTGATTTTCTTACTTTAGATAGATACTTGTCTGATTTTTTTACTTTAGATAGATACTTGTCTGATTTTCTTACTTTTGACACACGTAATTATATATTATGCACGCAGATGAACCGGCAATGGATGTATGATGACAGACACACCTCCGAGTACATTAAGGGCATGCATAATTTTCTCGAAGTGGCTGAGGCAAACAAGCAGAATGGTTTTATGTGTTCTCCATGCTCTAAATGTGGGAATACAAAGTCTTACTCTGACCGGAAAATCCTTCACACCTACCTGCTTTACAAGGGTTTCATGCCACACTATAATGTTTGGACGAGGTACGGAGAAATAGGGGTTATGATGAAAGACGGCGAAGAAAAAGAGGACGATGACAACTATGTGCCCCTGACTACGGTGATGCTGCAACGGGGGGATTTGTTATTAATAACGAGTAGAAGTTGTATGATGATGCATGATTAGTAGGACTTGTTGTTATATATGATGATGCATGATGCGAGCATGAAGAGTTATTATATATCAGCGGGTGAAATGAACATAGCAGTAGCGTTGGTAAACCAAGCACGAAGATATAAGAGAGGACACTTCTCTCTATTAGCTAGCTAATAACAACCTAAATTAAACCCCAAAACCCATAAACCAGCCCCTTTAAAAAAACCTCAGCTCCAGCCAGCTGCTGATGCGTGGATGCCTTTTGGTCCCGGTTTATGTCACCAACCGGGACCAAAGGCCCCCCTGCCTGGGCTGGCCGCAGCGGCCACGTGGAGGCCCATCTGTCCCGGTTCGTGTAAGTATCGGGACTAAAGGCCAAGGGCATTAGTACTGACCTTTTAGTACCGGTTCTTAAACCGGGACAGAAGGCCCTTACGAACCGGGACAAATGGCCATTTTTCTACTAGTGGAGCCCCGCGCCCGCAACGGCGCTGTCCCCGCGCCCATAACGCCGCTGCCGGCGAGCCCCGCGCCCACACCGTCGTTGCTGCCTCGCGCTCGCCGGCGAGCCCCGCACCCATGCCTGCAGCGCCGGAGCACACAGGCGAGCACATGAGGACGCGCGCGTGGCCCTCTGGGCTTGCGGAAGCACGACCGAGGTGCAGCACGTGCACGCGGCACACGGGGGCTCACGAGGTGCCCGACAACGAGAGCGGACGAGGTCGGGGGCAGTTCGCCGTGGCCGACGACGGCGGCTGGAGGAGGCTTGATGAGGCAGGGAAGGGAGGCACCGGAGTGTCCCTCCCGTCGTCTCCATCGACGGTGAAGGTGACTGGGAGGGAGCCGGGCCGGGGTATGGAGGGCCGACGGCGTCGGAGGTGGCTGTAGGGGGCGGCGCAGGTTCTGGCGCGGCCGTGCAGGGGAAGCCGGGCCGGGGACGGGGCTCGGAGGGCCGGCGGCGTCGGAGGTGGCTATAGGGGGCTGCAGTTAGACCGGCATCGTCGAGCTCCACATCTTGTGCGCGGATGGAGGCGAGGCGTGGGTGGCGCCGTCGAGTGGTTGGGTCGGCGCCGACGACGACCGCGGAGATGGTGCATGGCGCGGTGGTGGCGGTCGGCATTGCGCTGCCGAACCCGAGGGAGTAGGTGATGTGCGTGCACACTGGGAGCGCTCGATGAAATGCGAGAGAGACTAGTGTGAGAGAGAGCGTGAGAGACTAGTCAACCGTCCATGTGTTTAATTTTTGCCATGTAGCCTAACATGTGGGGCCAACCCGTTAGTTTTCCTGTTAGTCGCAGCTCACAGCTCGTTTAGTGCAATCTGTTACTCACTTGTGGCAGAGTTGGTGGTGTTTTGTTATTTTTAGCAAAAACGGTGATTTTAAAGTACCCTAGCCACAAATGTGGTGACTTTAAGCAATTTACTCAGTTCTCACTAACGGAAACTTGTCAAATGTCTATCGTTCTTTTTCTTTAAATGCAGAAAGTCAAGAGTCACCACATGAACTTTTTGAGTCCTCGATATAAAGAACTCGTCAAAGCCTCACGCCCCTTCAGCTTGACCTCCCCGTTATAAAAGATAGACGTGGCCTCCTTCCGCTGTTGCCATGCTAAATCTCGCTGCCGCCACTATCGCACCACGCAAACCTCTTTTTACCGGTTCGTGGAGGTACCGGCAAATCATCCACCGTTCATCTTGTTTGCGATTCGTGTATTCATGTGGCCCACCTCTGATATAGCATTTGTATTTTCATAACCCACCTCTTGTATAGCACTGTTGTATGTCAGATGGCTGGTCCACCTCTTTTCACTACTTTGCACTAATATGTCAGCTACATGTACTACTTTTGTTAGCACACTGTACGCATGCATGCAACTTCTTTCCTCTCTCTGCCCTTTCAAACAAATGCATCTTTTTATTTTTCCTTATGATTTTAGATGGTCACAGTCTTTCACATTAAAAATCCAGTATTGAATTTTTTATATATATTCAAATTCCTTGCAACATGATATACAGAACAAGTTCAATCTTGAATATTTTTCAAATAGATTTAAAAATAACGTGTTTCATAGTCTCTCGTTTTATAGATTTCACTTAGTCCAAAAAATAAATTTCACTAAGTTCATAGATATAAATGTTTCAAGGAATTGAAACATATATTTTAAGTCAAAATTTGAAAATCAATCTTTTATAAGGACTGAAATCGGTTTTCTAAATTGAGTGAAATAATTCAAGCACTTCTTTTCAAATGAACGAGCAAAATTTGTACTTTCAAATGAGTGAAATCAGTGAAACCCCTTATTTCAGTGTGTATATTGTGAGTGTAGTAGTTTTCTGAAACTACTAAAATGAGCGAAATCTATCTTTTCTAACGAGTGAAATCACTTTTTTGAAACAAGTGAAATATAGTATTTCAATTGAGTGAATGTAATATGTTTTCTAAAATTAGTTTCTTGAAAAATTATATTTTTGAAAAATTATATACCAGCTTATTGATATATATGAAATCAGTTTGTAAATGAGGGAAATCTGTATTTTCAAAGTAGTGAAATAATTTTTTCGGAATGAGTAAACTCTGTTTAATGAAATGAGTAAAATCGTATATTTTGTAATGTGAAATTAATTGAAACAGTAAAATCCAATCTAGCCAAATTGTATGCAAGACCTGTCTTGTTTTAAAGGTCTTATCACCCTGACATCAAATGTACAAAAAAATTCATTAACTGAAATTTGGTTCATAAGTTATTAACCATTTAAAATATGACCAGGAAATAAAATGCAACTATTTTGTTTGGGGGAGAGAACCCATGCGCCCTCCTCTTCATCAGTCACCCAGTCCAGTCACATCAAAAGTTGTCACACATCTGACATGCACAGATATATTCCTTTGTCTAATGTCTGTATTGCATAGCAAATTATTTTTACTTTATACACAAAAGGCTGGCACGAATCTCAGAGAAACCAAGTGAATGGCAGATTCTCCACCGGTAGCTCCCAACTCCGGTAAAAAAACTTAGCCGCCGTCGCACCACGTGTAACACTCCAAAAAATTTGATTTGGTTTTTATCAAATTTTTCAATTAATGGAAGGAGGTTATTTAAAAAAATTCTAAAGACTCTCCTTCTCAAATTTTTTTAACACAAATAGTTTATGTGTTCTTCCCAACCTTGTTTTTTGGTCTTTAGGGTTTTCAGCTTGTGTTGGCTCAACACAAATAATTTTTGGAAGGTTTTCACAATTCTTTTTATTAAAAAGAATTCTTATAAATTATGGATTTATTCTTTCTCATTCAAAGATTTCTCTTTTGCCATGACCTATGTTGAAAACTTTCTTCCAAACCAACCTCCCTACTTTGGGTCAACCCAAGCATCCAATTCCAGCAAGTTTCAACTTCCCCTGGATCTTATTTCTATTTATTTTAACCTCAAAATATTGTCTGTCATTTAATTTGGACCTTAGAGATTTACAAAGGAACAGCCAGATTTCCTTGGAGTTTGGACTCCAAATAAATTCCTCTGGCTAGTCCTTAGCACCCTCAACCAAGATCCATCAAGATCGGCTGGTCCACAGTTCAAATTTTTCAAAATGTGCTTGCTGCAAGTTTGGACCAGAATTGCCATTTTTGGTGAAATTCATTCTTTTTATTTTCCTAAAAATCTGAGATAATTCAGGCAGTCTCCAGATGCATCAAGAGATCTCCTCACCAAGGATCAGCTCAAGGAAAATTTTTCACGTGCCTAAATCATTTCGTCAAACAACTGGTGTGCACTGTTTCTGTCAAATTCAGAAAAATTCAGTGTTCAGTTTTCAGTGGCAGTGTCGTTTTCTTCAGACGCGTTGGCGCCTTGCTCACTGCTCCTCCTTCTTATCCATCGCGCCGCACGGTAAATGCGGATGGATCGCGGCGTCGACGGTGGTGGCGGCGGTGCATCGCCCGTGGCGGCGGCGGCGTTATTGCGGCCACCAGAGAGGCTCAGCGTGGTACGGCGCCGTCCAGCACCGCCCACACCACCAGGAGCCGTCGTGTGGCCGTCCCCTTCCCCGTGCGTTCTGCAGAACCGTCGCCGTGGCCTGAGAGGCGCAGAGCGCGCTCTCTGCTGCCGACGTGCCCATGAGGCCGTTCCGTCGAAGGCTTGGAGTATCGCCCAAGTTGTACCAGGATTAGCTGTTGAATGGAGCCAGTGGGCTAATCCGAAGATGCCCAGTCACCTAAACTTCCAGCCCGACCACTGCCTCGCCATAATCGCTCGCCGGAGTAATCCCGTTCTCGGCAACCGCCTCGGGCCGGCTATAAATGGAGGTCCCGAGCTCACCTTCGACCCAGCACCACTCCTCCACTTCACCAGGACCACGACCAACCACTAGAAGGACCTCGAGGAGGCCTTCTTCCCCAACCCCGGCTGCCCCGATCCGCTTCGGGCTCCGGGAAGATTCTCTCTGGTGAGAGCACCCCCGCCTCCCAAACTGCGTCAGTAGCCTCCTAGTACACCCACTCCTCTAACCCGCGCTTCAATTTGGCGTCTGCAGCCCTCCTCGGTGAGATCAATCCTCGACCAAACCACCGTCCGCCGGAGAGGAGGCTGCCGTCGCCGTGGTGCTCGCCAATGACCAACTCCACCACCCACAAACCCGGGAGAGCTCCATGAGTCCGTAGGTACCCTCCACTCCCCCCGCCTCACCGTGGATCGACGCCGGCGACCACCGCGAGCCTCGGGCGCCGGCGGGACTCTGTTATGAGTTTTAAACCTGACGGGTGGGACCCGCTCGTCAGCCTCTCCTTTTTTTTCTTTTGTCGAAACGTTTTCTGAAAGCGCCTTCGGGCAAAGTACGTTTTCTAACCGAAATGTTTTCTGTTTTTTTTAAACTAGCCCCTGGAAAGTTTATGTTTCATCACAGATTAGTCCCTGAACTAAAACCTTTATAACTTTTAAACAAAAGATGATTTTGAGCTGATTCTTTTTCTGTCATCTTTATTTTTCTATCTAGTTTTTATCATATTTATTAGAAAAATATTTGGAACAATTTTTATGCACGCACAATATTTATGTTAGTATCTGATTTTTTTATAACGTAAATACCGAAGGAGGTGACGGAGCCGCAAACTTCACCGAGCTAGACTCCGACTACTCCGAACCAGGCAAGCATGTTTGAACCTTTGATATGATGAGTGTCTTGCATGTTTGCTTGAGTAGTTTTCTCATGGCATGTTTATATAAGCATTAGTGAATGTTATATTGCATGCAAGGCAAGCTACAAGTGAGCTTCAAAATTTGATCTATTCATATGATGGTGAGATAACCTGATCATGTGGTGGCATGATAGGTTGCAAGCTGGTATTTTTGAAGCATGCCAGTCTTATGTCAACCGTTTAACTCTAGTATTAACGTGGATCAAGTCATGTTCCCGTTCGTCCCCTTTTTCATGCTGCCACATGTCTTCTGCAAAGAATGCGGTCTAGTCAGTTGCAAACCTCTTTCCTTGTACACACCAAATAGAGGGGCCGTGATGAGGGTTCCATGGCCATGGATTAAAGCCCGTCATCCGGTCAGGGGGCATGGGTGTTTCCTGTTGGGACCAAGAGGGGGGCACCCCTTAGAGCGTGCGATATAAATTTGATCCCATGGTACTCGAGGTTGTGGCCTCCCCGTCTTAGAGTTTTTCTTGAACGTTGCCTAGAGTGATCCCTGGCAGCGGAATGTGGAATGGGTGTGTACTGGTTAGATGTGTTTCTTCTAAAATACCTTAAACGGAACTAGTCCTTTGTGACTACGGAAATCCGTTGGCTGTGGGTAAAGAGTACAAACTCTGCAGAGTCAAAACCATTCGAGTAACCGTGTCCATGGTCAAGGACTGTGATCAACATATCAATGTCTGTATCAGTGTCAGTCTCAACATCCGTCTTAGCGTCAGTCTCAGTGACAATCTCCGGTGAATAAACATGAGTGGTAAACCCGACCGAATGTTATTCCTATGGATGGACTAACCAGTTTATTATTATGTACTGAGTATTTCCTTGGGATGATTTAAATTCATGAGCTACTTGAATTCGAATGGTGAAATATAAGCCCTTTATGTGATGTCGCTCAGACATCCGACTGTGGCATTCTTGTTATTTACTTTTGATATAAGCCCTTTATGTGGTGTTGCCCTGACGCCCGACTGCGGCATGTTAATTTATTTTACCTTTCGAGGTGTCGCTTCAGACACCCGATCGGTCTTCAGCTATTTTATGGGGATTTCGGGGGGACTACCACCTGACTTCCTTTTTATTTTACATGTAGTGCAAAATTTATTGTATGAGTGCACATTACTAGTCTGCTCATGTGCATCATGTTTGCATTTGTTATATCTTATGTTCAAAATGTCTTGCGAGTACATTCAACGTACTCACCTGGCTTGTTGATTTGGCCAGATGTGGACGAAGGCGATCTTATGGATGAAGAGTATGATAGCGAGTCCGACGCCTAGAGGAGTCCCATCGATCCGTGCGATCCTGGGTTGGTCACTTGTATTATATCGCTTCCTCTACCCAAAATAAATCATCGAGCCTCACTCCGGCGCTTGATGAGCTGTAAGATTTTGGAGTCATGTCACCCACTCCACTGTGACATATCCACCTCCACTTTTATTACGAGTCAGTAGTTATGCCACCATACCCTTTGTGTCATATCCGTCTTTATGTATAATATCGGCGTGCTTGGAATAAATTGTTGAGCGGCCTCAGCTCAACCTTGTATAATATTTAGTACCTCTGGATTTCTGTACCAAGGATTTGTCTACCAGTAAGGAAGATTTTCCTATACTGGTCTGATAAAATGGTCGATTTTTCAATAAATATTTTATTGGAAAACCGGTCCTGACAACCTTGGTATTAGAGCCAGGCTGACCGTGGGAAGCCACTAGGTGTGATCGCTAATCGGTTATTAGCATAATAAGTGCCATTTTAACATTTTGCAAATGTAGCAATTTTCTCTTAGTCATCATAAATTTATGATTTGACTATTTGGAAATTTTGTCTACCTTTGTAGATGGCTGGCAGCGACTGTGAGTCACAGGTGTTTGCCAATGTACATGAGGGTGTATAAAGCTTCTCGTCTCCATCACCAAGGTCACGATCGGGCCATCGGCTCGTCCGGAGTTCACACTCTACCAGCACAAGATCAGCGACAGCGTGTCTATGCACCAGGCCGCGGTGCAATTCAAGGGAGGACGTTCTGAGTCATGCCACTTCCGATTTGTGGGAAGGACCATGCCTACGGAGAGGCATGCCATGCAGATGGCTGCCCGTGAGGCGATAGCTCGTCTCCGGGATGCTCTCACTTCGATGAAGGCTCGTTGCTACCGTTACCTCCCATTCCACGTGCCATACACATGTCACTATGCGTTCGCTTACGCTAGGGGGGAGAGAGATAAGGCTATTGAAATGTTGGTTGAGTATCTCAAAGCTCTTGAGGCAGCCTTTAATAACCTCGTGGACGATTGACCTTGTGGCTGCTCGTATGGACTTAGTTCAGGGCTGTTCCTCCAACAGGAGGGAGCTCCTCCATACAGCACCACCACTGACTTACGTCTCATCCTTAGCATCCTATACACCAGCCATCTTAGCCACCGCTCGCCGCCTGCCTACCACTAAGGAGTTTGACCAAGTCATTGCTCCTACTGCAGTTAGTGCTGCACCACCTGCCACGCCCGCACCAGCTCCCCAACTCAGTACTTCACGCCTGGAGCCTATTGGTGAGGAGGAGGTTGAGTCTCCAGCATCACTGGGTCTTACCCTCGGTAGGCCGAGGGAAGTTTTTACCATCTTCGACTGAGTGCGCCTAGCAGCCGTGCGATGTACCAGCTTGTATGATATGTTTATATGTATATTGGTTTGGTGAGAAGTAGTTTGTGTGCGCATCATGTAGGAACTCGGAGAAGTGCACTAGCCTAAATAACATGTCAGGAATGTGTATGCACATCCTGAATGATGTATTGTATAATTACAGCTTGCGTGTAAGATATGTACTGAGCGGTCCTTCTCCATGCGCAATCAAGTATTTTTCTTGAAAATTTTTGGAGTTCTTAAAATTCCGCCTTTGCAAATTTATTTATTGATGCCACTCAATTTTTCTCATGAATTCTGCAAAAATACCCCAGAGTGGATAATGCCTCGTCCCTGGACTCGTTCCATGCCAAGTCCGCCAGAAGAAAATTATGGTACCCAGACAAGTAACAATTTCACACAGGGGCAGTCAAGTCAACAAGGCAGTGAAGCAGCATTTTCTCAAGTATGCCGTCTTTATGAGCAAAGCTAGCAGCAGCATCAAGAAATTATGAACCATGTTATCAATATGGGAAATCACTGTGAACCATATCAGCAGCATTCCAAATTGTCTGAACTACAAAAGACACGTCCCCCAACATTCTCTCACACTGATAGACCTCTTGAGGCCGATGATTGGCTTCGAGACATTGAAAGGAAGTTAATTATTGCACAATGTTCGGACCGTGAGAAGGTACTTTATGCACCTCACTACCTCACTGGAGCAGCTGCATCATGGTGGGTAAATTTCCTACACATGCACCCCAATGAAAATAACATCACCTGGGAAGAATTTAAAGAAGGTTTTCATGGGGCGCACATTCCCAGAAGCATTATGAGGATCAAGAAAAGGGAGTTTGATGACCTCAAGCAGAGAAGCATGACAGTGACTGAGTACAATAGTCAGTTTACTCAATTATCTCGTTATGCCAACGAAGAACACATGACTGAAAATAAAAAGATGGAAAAATTTCTGGACGGTCTGGCACCAGCACTTAAATGCTAGCTGGTCATTCACACATTTCCGGATTTCAAAACACTTGTGGACAAAGCTATTACATCGGAAAATGAGAACCGCAGCTTGGAGGATTTTCGCAAGCGCAAAAGGGACAAGACTACTCATGCTCACAACAACCGAAACAAGACTAATTTTCAGAAAATTGGAGCGAACAAATCCACAACCATTGTTCCACGCCCAAACAAAAAATTTCATGCAAGAGACAAGGATTTTACATATCACCCAGGTGTTACTTGCTATGCTTGTGGAGAGGAAGGACACTATGCCAAACAGTGCCCAAAGCCAAGAAACTCGGCTCCCAAGCCAAACAACAGTGGAAATAATTCAACATCCAAGCGTAACAACTTCAACCCCAATAACAACCACAAGAAGGGTCACTTGAACCATGTGACCAAGGAGGAAGCACAGAATGCCCCGGATATCGTACTCGGTATGTTCCCTGTCAACACAATACCTTCCCCGGTTTTGTTTGATTCCGGAGCTTCTCACTCGTTCATTTCAAAGAAATTTGCTTTGCAACATGATTTTTCGATGCTTCCCTTGGAAAAATCCATGATCATCAAGTCCCTCGGGATTAAGCAAATCACTCAGAGTTACTGCCAGGGTGTGGTTATTGAGATTGAGGGACTAAAGTTTCAGGCAAACCTCATTGTATTGGAAAATAAGGGACTGTATGTTATCCTAGGAATGGACTGGTTAACCACCAACAAGGGATTTATCGACTGCTTCAATCGGACTGTAATTCTTACTCATCATCACGGGAAGACGATAAAAATTGCAGCTCAAGAAAGACCAATATCATGGCAACCAAGGTTGAACAAGGTGGACATTTCAGAGTTAAGAAAAGGTCCAGTGGTGTGTGAGTTCCCTGACGTATTTCCCGAAGAACTACCAGGCATGCCACCAGACCGAGAAATAGAGTCCATCATTGAACTAGCACCTGGAACCACTCCCATTTACAAGAAACCCTATAGAATGGCACCCTCCGAGTTGGTAGAATTAAAGAAGCAAATAAAAGAATTACTGGACAAAGGATTTATATGGGCCAGCTCCTCACCCTGGGGTTCACCAGTATTATTTGCCAAGAAAAAGGATGGGACACTGAGATTATGTATAGACTATCGAGCACTCAACATGGTCACCATCAAAAACAAATATCCGATGCCATGGATAAATGATTTATTTGACCAGCTCGCACAAGCCAAGGTTTTCTCAAAAAATGATTTAAGGTCGGGGTATCATCAATTAAAGGTACGGACAGAAGACATCCCTAAACAACATTCACCTCCCGATACGGATTATATGAATTCTGATAATGCCGTTTGGTGGCAACGCCCCGCATATTTTGTCCACCTCATGACAAAGTGTTTATGAAATTTATGGACAAATTTGTTGTGGTGTTCATTGATGATATTCGGTATACTCTAAGACACCGGAAGAACATCTTTGAACATCTCGAATTGTCTTGGGAGAATTAAGGAAACATCAATTATACGCCAAATTCAGCAAATGTGAATTTTGGTTAAGACAGGTTGGTTTTCTAGGCCATGTATTGACCCAAGAAGGTGTTGCCGTAGACCCAGAAAAAGTCAAGGCCGTACTTGGCTGGAAACCACCAGCCAACGTAACAGATGTACGAATTTTTTTGGGAATGGCAGGATATTACCGAAGGTTTATTGAAGGGTACTCCACCACAGTAAAACCAATGACACAGTTACTCAAGAAGGATAAGAAATTTTTATGGACTGAAGCTTGCGAGAAAAGTTTCCAAGAACTCAAAAGGAAATTAACAACAGCACCAGTATTGGTTGTGCCAGACATACACAAAAGTTTTGAAGTGTATTGTGACGAATACCGGAAGGGCCTCGGATGCGTATTAATGCAAGAGGGCAAAGTAGTCGCATACGCTTCCAGGCAACTAAGAAAGCATGAAGAAAACTATCCCACTCATGACTTAGAGTTGGCAGCAGTCATTCATGCACTCAAAGAGTGGAGGCACTTTTTGCTTGGGAATCGTTGTGAAATATATACGGACCATAAAAGCCTCAAATATATTTTCACACAACCAGAACTCAATTTACGACAACGGCGCTGGTTGGAATTAGTGAAAGTTTATGATGTTGGCATTTACTACGATCCAGGAAAGGCGAATGTAGTGGCAGATGCTCTTAGTCGAAACCCCAGCTCGGGCAATGACAGTCTACAGAACTTGAGACCTGAATTTCAGTAGGAGTTCGCCAAACTCAACTTGGTGATGGTCACTGAAGGCAATATGTCAAATTTGGAAATACAACCCACCCTAATGGAACAGATTAAGAAGGCTCAGCATGGACACCCCAGCATCGAAGGCATAAAAAGAAAAGTGAGTCTGGGCAAGGCCTCAGAATTCGTCATAGACGATACGGGAATATTATGGTACGGAGACAGACTTTGCGTACCAAATATAGTGGACCTCAAACAGCAAATTCTAGCCGAAGGCCACACCGCTCCATATTCAATCCAACCTGGAGGAACCAAAATGTACAAGGACATTCAGGAAATTTTTTGGTGGCACGGTATGAAGAGGGATATAGCCACATTCATTGTATGTTGTGATTCATGTCAGCGCATTAAAGTCGAGCACTAAAAACCAGCAGGACTATTACAGCCAAACAAGATACCTGAGTGGAAATGGGATGAAATTGGAATGGATTTTATTGTCGGACTACCTCGGTCACAACACGGAAATGATTCCATATGGGTCATCACAGAAAGATTAACTAAGGTGGCACATTTCATCCCAGTGAGGACAACCCACACCACTCAGAAGCTTGCCAAACTTTATCTCTCCCGTATAGTTTGTCTGCATGGGATTCCTGTCGTGGTTCTAAGCCTGACAGTAGAATAGGGGGTAGGTATGGAGAGGCAAGATCCTAGCTATGGAGTAGTTGTATACGCAAGAGATTAACGAGTTCAGGCCCTTCTCGGAGGAAGTAATAGCCCTCGTCTCGAGCCGGAGGCGGTCATTGGATTATATCGTATGAGTTACTGAGTGCGAACCCTTACACTGTGGAGGGGTGGCTTATATAGAGTGCGACAGGACCCCAGCCAGCCCACGTAGTGGAGGGTTCAATGTACATAAAGGCCCGGCGTTACTGGTAATGCCCTACATAAAGTGTTATCATGGCCATAACACTACTAGGGAAAAGCCTAGCAGCAGCGCGGGTTTGGGCCCTCTCAGTAGCGCGTGTACCGGCGCTACTAATAAGGCGCTACAGCTAACGTATAGCAGTAGCGCGTGTTGACATATCATCCACATACAATAATCCCCCCTCGCTACTACTAGTTTTATTAGTTTTTTTCCCTGCAGATTTGTTTTTTATTTGTTTTGCATTTGAATACGCTTTATACAATAATCTTTAGCATATCATCCACATACAAATGTAATCATAGCATATACATACAATTAGTCTCATCAAATCATGTCTTCATCATAATCATCATCCAACACAAAGTGGTCTCTCGTCATCAATCTCGAAAATAGTGATACAAGTCTCGATTACTTGCAAATACATCGTCATCCATCTAAACAATGATATACATGAGAATAGCTATCACTTTGAGTACATGAGTTCGTATCCTCTCTCGCATTAGCGTGAACCTAAACTAAATCTTGCGTGTCACTCGAAACCGAAAACCGGTACACTGGGCACGACACTCCGGCCACATGTCAGATATATACTCTGGCGTAGCACTTCTTCACCATTTATGATCTATGCACCTGCATCGTCACATGAGTCGATGATATGCAACATATATAGTTGAGCAACACAAAGAGACAGACTTGGCAAAAATAGAAACAACATATCATAAGCATAAATAACAAAGTTCATCGTACCCAAATGACCTAACTAGAGTGATTTTCGCTAGTCGAGGAGCACGGTTTAATGACATCACAAATAAAGTTTCACCGTGCATAACTCAAAGTTTTGTCATAAAAGAAACTGTGGACTAAACGGACACATTGTCATATATCGACAATCACTCCATCATGTCGTGCCATCCATCCAAGTCAGGGAGATAGTCATCGAGCTTTGTGAAAGGCTTCATGTCGAGACGCTGAGAGGCTATCCATGTTTGGACGTCTTCCCGCGACATTTGTCCTTCTGCATGGAACATCCCTGTTTTTCCGACGACCTCATTCATGATGATTTGGGCAAGTTCGCGCTGGATGTTATAGAACTCAGCTCGAAGTCGATGATCCTCGATATCTCCTATGTCCTTTGCCCATTGCAGAATATGGGCATCGCTAGATCTAGGTGCCATGTGAAGGTTCTGGTGATCCCGTCGGTACTCCAGCATGTGGTGTAGGACATAGAATCCATCATTAAGAGAATCGTTCGGTTCTTTGGATGCAGCAGAAGTCGGTCTTATGGCTGAAGGCGTGCCTACCGCCCTTTTCTTCTTGTCCCTAACATCTCCACCTTGCTTGGTAGTAAAACATAGCCTTTCGAGAACATCTTTGATGTGGGTGTAATACTTTTGTGAATGTACTTTGTGAGTCCAAGTAAAGGCGTGGGAGAATCGGGGTAGAGGATGATGAGGACGGCGCGCCCATAATGCATAAAATAAGTACACCTCAAATTAATTAGCCTCCACCGTGCAAATGAATTATTGAAATCGAAGGAAGGATAGCGGCGCGGATGACTTACGGGATGATAAGGCACGAGAATCGCCTCCTTGTCCTTATTGGCGAGCATGAAACTGACGATGTAATCCCTCGCGTATTCACGATGTTGTGCACAGACTCCCAAGAAGGCCTCGTGCATGTAGTACGGGTCAGCGACACAGATATGAGCTATGTGCTCAACCCCAATGATGAAGCTCATGTGCAAGGCATAAAGGCGGACAAAAGTAAAATCCAGCTTCTTCACGTGAAACATGTCGAATATGTAATCGAATCGGAGGAAGAACTTATCCGCGGGGAAGCCCTTGACGTACGACATTTGCTGCGGAACGTTAACCACGTAGAGTGGGTATCCTGGATCTTTAGAGGTGATGAGGCCTTTCTCTACCCGCAGCACATCGTCATGAAGTCTCCTTAGATCGCCGAATCTGGCCCGTAGCACTGTTTTGGGTAGGATTGGTTTACCGGGGATATGCCATTTATCCGCATCGGGGATATCTACACGTCCGGCCGAGGCTCTTTGGCGGCTGGATCATAGAATCAGCTTTTTGCCTTTCCTCGCTCTCTTCCTAGGCTTCTTTACCACGGATGGTCGTCAATAACACGTTGAGGCGGTAATTCAGGCACCTACTCATGATGCTCAAACCACGAGGCGCGCGGTATAGACATATCTTGTTCAGCGCCATCGTCATCCTCATCCTCATCCATGGCGGCGTCATCAGCCTCTAATGGAGCCACCTGCTTACCCGTCCGCTATCACCCAACCCGACACCCGGCGCTAATTGGGTAGGTGGGGTGTTGATGTTCATACCTTCTTTGAGGCTGCGTGCTCGTGGGTGTGCTCGGCCGCCTCGAGACGAAGCGAGACTCTTTGGCCTACAACAGACCCACCCATTGCAACAATCACCAAGCCGCGCGGGTCTCGTCGTCATCCCCACTAGTATTAGAGGAGGCAAATTCTCGTGGCCGGTTTGACATCGCCACGGAAACCTTGAAGGCGTTCGGGGATCGACCGGCTGTGGAACAATGGTTCCTTCGGCTCCATTATCGTCCCTTCCCGCGTCCTCCTACATTTCGCCGATGGTGTACAATATGGTGCCGGGTTTCGTCGACCTGCAAATAAAAGTCTGCGGCGTGAGACATCCGAAAACGAAAGCGGGAGATTATACATTTATATTGAAGGGGCGGTGTGGAAGATACCGTGTGGGCGTCGAGCTCAGCCAAAGAGGAGGCACCACCGAGCACGTCCGGTCTGCGGGGCAGTCTTGAGGAACAGGTGCGGGAGCTGGTGCGGGGAGCGGTCGGGAGCATGTGCTGCCAAGAAGTCGACAAGGGAAAGTCCTCTGCATTTTTTGGATTTTCCCTTGTCCAAGTGTGAGCGCCCGTCACCAAGGAAGTAGATATATCTGCAATCGCTTTGTTTTGCGGCAGCTATCGCTGTTCTTGATATGCGAGATGATTTCTTCTCAACCACAATCTCAACCTTCTTGTCGATACTTTCTTGATTAACCTCCGTCTTTCCTTTCTCTCCTCCGTGGTCTCACGGTAGTACTTCTTCCGTGGCGCCGTCTCCGACACCGTGCACGCGTCCATCTGACGGTCGAGTATCCACGGTTGTCGTTTCAATATGTTCAACGCCGGTTGAATGGAGTGTCCCACAGGCCTCGCCAATGCCTCGAACGGCGAGTCGCTTTAAACGCAATCGGCGTTGCTCTCTGCAAAAGGCACAAGGATCGTTTACAAATATGACTAACGTGTGCGGTCGAATTGATCGAAACTAAAATTACCAGCAGTCTCATGAACTCCGTAATGATCGGTGTTGTCTCATAAACCTTCTTGATGGGTCCCAGCGGTGGCGGGCCCTCGGGGCGTCACGCTCTGCGGGGCGGTGAAATCCGCCAAAGTGCAGGATGCCCAGGACTCGCGGCTTCGCGTCCTCCTTGGCCCATTTGGACCTCTTTCCGCCGTAACCACGGCTTCCGAGTGGTGGGTCCCAATGTTCCTCTTTTGAAGCCCCTTCATGTACTTAGACTTTTCTTTGGCAGCTTGGCCTCGCAAGCCTCCTTGAATATTTGAAACTGCTCTTCCGTGATTGTCGGACTTTCCTTTACAATCTCGGAGTAGGGTTCCCCGTCGTTGATCTTTGCTTTCACTCAATTTTCCAGCGACCAGCGTTGCTAAACTTGGTCATGGCGTGTTTGTTTATCTTCTTCATTGCCGGGTCATTGTCTGGATCTTCATAATCCTTCTCATTCCGGCTCGGGAACAAGAATATCTGGTGAAACTTCTTTAGGAGGGAGCTCCTCATATTTTCTCTCTTCTTTAGATTCTCATCATTGATGGTGGCGGTTGTCCGTATGATGCAGCCTATTTCATTGTCGTAGCACGCGCGCGCTTCCTCGGGCGCCTTTGGCTCAAAATTGCCGTCGTCCACCTCCGTGACCACCAGTCTAGTAGTCCTGAGTTTGTTAGGAACCCGTTGCCTCTTCGCTTTCGGTGCTACACCGGATCCGCTCGCCGAGGCAGCACCGGTCTCAGCGCCGGTCTCGATGCCGGTCTGAATCTCAGCGCCGGTCTGCGTGTCGGTCTCAGTCCCCGATGCCGGGCCCAACAACAACATCTGTTGATCGTCGGTAAAGCTAAAAAATTAAATGCGCCGCCGGTAGACCTCGTCATAATCACGAACCCGTCCTTCATCGTTGCTAGCCATGTTTCCTATGATTAAATCTAGTCAATTAATTCTAGACCTAATAAAATGAATAATGACATAAAAAGGACTATTATTTTGCGGAATGTTGACTCCTTCTTGGTGCGGCAAATCCGGGCACTCGATATGTCCTAGTTTGTAGCACAAGTCATGCGAAATTCACGGAAATTTCGGCATGACCTTCTAAAAAGTGGACAAATCGAGAACCTGAAATTTGCCGGAGCAAATGAATCAACATTCCGGCAAAACATAAACCACTCAGCATCATTCACAGAAACAACAAAGCCACCACTTGGGCACAATCGAACAACTTCAATGAAAAGATATAACATGACCACTTCAATGAAAAATAAAATTTGCCTAAATTCTTTTCCTTGAAAAATAGTGGTCTTTTGAAAAATCAAAACCTTTGCCAATCTACTTAACCTAGCTTCTTAATCCAACGAACCTAATTAACCTACCTATTTAACCTAGTTAGTTAATTTAGTTTACCTAGATAATTAACCCTAATTAAACTAGTTAGCATAGCTAGTTCTCTGTCAAAGCCTAAAATAAATTTTTGCACTAATTAACATGGATAATTAACCTAATTAAACTAGTTAACCTGACTAGTTCTCTGTCAAAGCCCTAACTAAGTTTTTGCACTAACCTAGATAATTAACCTAATTAAACTAGTTAACCTAACTACTTCTCTGTCAATGCCCTAACTAAATTTTTGCCCTAACCTAGACAATTAACCTAATTAAAACTGGCTAACCTATGCATGAGACAGAGAGGAGGGTGGGGCTTCTGAGATGATGGCTCGGGTGGTGGCGGCGGAGGCGGTGTGGTGGCGAGGGAGGCGGGCGTCTCCGTGTGGCGAGAAGGTGGCGTCGGCAGCAGCTCGGTGGCGTTAACGAGGCAGCAGCGGCTCCGTGGCGTTAAGGCGCTCGGTGTCGTCGGCGGCGCCACGGCTCGTCTTGGCGTCGTCGGGCGGCAAAGTGTGAAGCGCCGAATCGGGAGACAATGGCGCTGGGTGGGTTTGAGGATTTGGGGAAGTGGTGGTCGGGGAAACCGTTTTTGGCTAAGTCAAACTTAGCGGTAGCGCGTTTATAAAAAGCAGCGCTATAGCTAAGTTAGCTATAGCGCTTTCCTCAAAAGCAGCTGCTGCTATAGCTAATTTCCTATTACTGTGTCTATAAGCGGGGTCTAGGGCACGCATGCTTGCAGCTCGTTAGCTATAGCGCCTCTTACAAACAAGCACGCTTTGCTATGCCTTCCTCGATTTTTCACTTTTTCGTTTATTTTGCTTTACATTTTATTTTCCCTTTCTACTTTTCTATTTATTTCATTTTCATTTAAATTTCTATTTGTTTATCATCTTATTTTATTTACATTAGTAGTAGCGCCCTTCTCTGGAAGCAGCGCTGCTAGCGTTTCTAGCGATGGCGTTTACATTAAGCTCGCTACTACTATGCATAGCCTAACATTCTGCCAATGGAAATATTAGTAGTAGCACTTTTTTAAAGCAGCGCTCTTTGCTAAGTTTGTTTACATGTAGCGGTTTTAATAGCTCGCTCTGCTACATAACACTAAGCGCAGTTTTTGAACATGCTGCTGCTAAGATTCTGTGTATAGCCTTTTCCCTAGTAGTGTAAAGACTACTTAATAACAGACCGTTTGGGTGCAGAATGACCTTAGATCTCCTGGTGGTCGAGTGAGTCTTCATGGTCGAGTGTCTTCGAGTCTGTCGAGTGGAAACCTTCCAGGTCGACTGGAAGGTGGTTTCTTATAAAGATGTCCTTGGGGAGTGTACCTTGGACAGGTCCATGACCCTACCCTAGGTACATGACTTCATCATTAGCCCCCGAATGGATCGAGGTTTGAGTGAGGAAGGAGTTGAGAATTTTTCCAACCTATTTTTCATGCTGCGAGTGTCTCCTACTCTGAACCAATGACTTTTTAGTGATGGTGTCAACTTCTCTTTCAGTTGCCTTGATCCATTCTTTATATCTGTCGAGTGAACTTTATGAACTTGGAGATTTCCGAGCGACGGATCAGAGGAAATCTGCTGTCTGACAAGTTGCTCTGCTGTTAAGCGGATTTAGCGGGATCGAATTTCGAAGAAGCGAAGCGAGCGAAAGGCCGATACTCGGATGGGATAAAGCAACGACGCTCGATTTCCATGCCACCTTTTTACGCCACGTATGGCTGCGTGGTATTGCTGCGGATTTGATGGGATCGCCGGGCCTACCAATCGGCCACTCGGGCGACTTCATATAAGGCGCCCGAGCGGTTTTTGAATAGTGCGCCCTCATTCCCCTCTCTCTCTTCCTCTGAGGAGTCTGGACTAGGGGTGTCCGGATAGCGGACTATCAATATCCGCCGGACTCCCGGACTACGAAGATAGAAGATTAAAGACTCGGCTCGTGTCAGGAAGGTACTTTACTTGGCGTGGAAGGCAAGCTTGGCAATCTGGATATGTAGATCTCTTACCATTGTAACCGACTACTGTGTAACCCTAGCCTCTCCGGTGTCTATATAAACCGGAGGGCTTTAGTCCGTAGGACACAACATTACATCTCAACAATCATACCATAGGCTAGCTTCTAGGGTTTAGCCTCATTGATCTCGTGGTAGATCTACTCTTGTACTACCCATATCATCAATATTAATCAAGCGGGGCGTAGGGTATTACCTCCATCGAGAGGGCCTGAACACAGGTAAAACATTGTGTCCCTCGTCTCCTGTTACCATCCGCCTAGGCGCACAGTTCGGGACCCCCTACCGAGATCCGCGGTTTGACACCGACATTGGTGCTTTCATTGAGAGTTCCTGCGTGTCGTCACCAATAGGCGATGGCATCTTCAACCTTCAACGCTGTCGAGGTGGGACTTTTCTCCCGGACAGATCTTCATATTCGGCGGCTTTGCCTGCGGGCAACTCTCGGCCATCTGGAGCGGATCAAGCTTCGCCCCTGGCGTCGAGTCGATTCGAAGCCTAAACTTCACGGCCGATGACCGCGGAGACTTGATCTTGACGGACTCGAGCCACACCAGCGCGCCGCCGCTGCGGCGATGGGCATGATCTAGCTCTGCCGCCGGACGAGTGCTTTGGTAGCGCGCAGATCCACCCGGCTACTTACACGGGCCGATTGCCCATGAGCGGGTCGGCGGATAAGCGCCGCCGGGGCTTCAACATCTCGGCGATGGGCGAATACCGATTCGTCCTTGCGAAACTCATGATCGGCGCCGGACTCCCGCGGACTCCGAGCCTCCGCGCCCCGCCAATTAAGCGGATTGGTTGCGGTTATGGAATTCACCGCCCGCGGACATCTTTCAACACTCACCTTTTGGCGATATCCTGAATTCCTGAAGCATCTCTCGCTATCGGAGAATCCTGGCGGACTATGGCGGGGCGGTTGGAGATCGGACGGCGAAGAAATTGAGCCCACCACCACCCACTTTGTAGCCAGCGTCGAAGATCTAACCGACATGCTAGACTACGACTCGAGGACATCGGCGCTATGGGCGATGATGCGGAGAGCGATCGAGACCAGTGCCCACAGGACCTTTGGAAGGCCACTTTGTCATACGACGTCTACATGGTGGATACCCCAAAGGAAGGGGATGGCGAAAAAGCAGCGGAGGAAGATTCTTTGAAGAAGCAGCCTAAACGCCAGCGTCAGCGGCGCCGCTCTAAATCCCGCCATAACAAGAATGGAGAATCCGGCACGGGAGACAATAATACTCCGGAGAGTGCGGAAGACGATCACCTCCTGCAAGACTCAGTGCAGGAGGACGCAGAAGCAAGCCCTCACGACAGGGCGGCAGATGAAGGGGTTGAGGATGATAACTATATGCCTCCCTTCGAAGACGAAGCGACCCTCAACGATGATGAATTCGTCATACCCGAGGATCCCGTCGAACAAGAGCGCTTCAAGCGCAGGCTCATAGCCACGGCAAATAACCTAAAGAAAAGGCAGCAACAGCTTCAAGCTGATCAAGATCTGCTAGCCGATCGATGGACCGAGGTCCTCGCGGCCAAAGAGTATAAACTCAAACTCCCCTCCAAAAGTTACCCAAGACGCAAGATGCTCCCCCGATTAGAGGAGGAAGCATACATACCTTTATCACCAGCGCACGACATGGCTGACCGACCGCTCCGTGGTCGCGACGAGAAGGCATTCAAGGCCCCAGCCAAGACCGTACCCGACATCGATCCGAGTCTGAAGCCGTGAAGGAGCAGCGCTGGACTTGCGAGACATCTTGGAGGACAAACCAAGGCAATCCAGATCCATCTATGGATCACGTGGGTGCCCTACGACCCACGACGAATACCGTCGCGCCGGACATAACGCCGGCCGAGCCGAACACAGCGGACATCGCTCCCTCGAGCTGCATCGCGATATTGCTCAATCTGAGCGCGCACACCCGTTATGCTTCAGCGATGAAGTAATGGATCACGGATCCCGAAGGGTTCAAACCCGTGAACATCAAATCTTCGATGGTACAACGAGACCCAGCGGTGTGGATCGAAGATTATCTTCTCCACATCCATATGGCCCGCGGCGGCGATCTGCACGCCATCAAATATCTCCGCTCAAGCTTAAGGACCAGCTCGGCACTTGGCTTAACAGCCTGCCCGCGAGTCGATTGGGTGTTGGGAAGACACGGAGGCGCGTTCCTTGATAACTTCAAAGGTACATCGTGCGACCACGAGGCGCCGATGACCTAAGCCACATTATTCAGCAGCGAGCGAATCGGCGGACAGTTACGGGCGCGGTTCTTGACGAAGAAAAATCAAATCGTCATTGTCCGGATCGGAGGCCCTCGCAGCCTTCAAACACAACATCCGGGTGAATGGCTAGCCCGGCACCTAGGGCGGGAGAAGCGAAATCCATGGCAGCCCTCACATCATTAATGACCGCTTTTGCGCGGAGAGGATAGCTGGCTAGCCCGCACAATAATCTCATAAAAATTCTGGCAGCCGGACTCCAGGACAATCATGGCAGGTCGCGTCGGATCAAAACAAGCGCCGTACTAACGGCGATGACAAAGAGGATCGGCGGTCAATGCGGATTCGAGCTCAAACCGGTCAGCGGAAGAAGCCATTTAAAGAACAACTCGGGCCCGTCCAATGCGGACGAGAATACTCGACCGCTCATGCGGATACATGGCACCCCGAAAACCAGCTAATCACACCAATAGAGATTGTTGGGTGTTCGGCGCAGGCTGGCAAGTTAATTGCGAACACAATGACAAGGGGCTAAATAAGCGGCGGCGAGGAAGAGACCCGGCCGCCCGAACAACGAGAGGACGAAGGGTTTCCCCCATAAGTGCAGACGGTGAATATGATTCTGCGACCCATATACCCAAGAGGAGAGGAAGCGCGCACTCGGGGCGTCTATGCGATGGAGCGATCGCCCGAAGTTCAATCCATGGTCCTCTGTCCGATCACTTTCGATCGGCGAGACCATCCGACTAGCATATGCCATGGCGGATTCGCTGCATTGGTCTTAGACCCAATCTTGATGGATTTAACCTCACAAGAGTCGATGGGCCGGCGGCAACTGAACCTGCTTTATCGGGACACGGTCGCAAAATGGGCATAGACCCATCCGAGGATCAAACCTACTAAGACAACCTTTAAAGGTGTCATCCAGTGTGAAGCCAACTGTCGAGCTCTGTCACCTGGAAGTGGTCTTCGGATCCCGGATAATTTCGAAGCGAAGAGTTAATCTTCGATATAGTCCCGTTCCGTGGCGGCTATCATGCCTGCTTTCGGACGCGCGCGTTGCAAAATTCAGCGGTGCCGCATTATGCATACCTAAAGCTCAAGATGCGGGCCCTCGTGGAGTCATTACGGTCAATGGGAATATGGGCGCTCCTCGAGCGGAGGAACATCTGCAACTCTCGCGGCGGAAATGCTGAGCAGCCTTCTCGGCAACTCTCTAGTCCGGCAACTAAAAAGCGGACACATTAAAAGCGCGCCGAGCAACACTAACCAAGACCACCTGGTGCGATCGAGACCGCAGCGTAGCAATCGGCCCCCACCCTCGCCAGCGTATGATCACAAGAATAACACTCGCGTACATCATTACGCTTTGGAGATACCATGGGCGCGGGGAGGGCTTAACCTCAAGGATTGAAGAGTGCGGCTCGACCGCACGAGAGGCTCGTGCTAGTGCCCCCTTGGTGTTATTTTTATCTTTCCTTTTATATATATGCAGGACTCTACCAAATAGAAGCCACTTGCGGCAAACTTGCGAACTCACGATCTAACAGTCGGGGATTAAAGAAGGCTGCGTCGAACACTCGGTGGTCTCCATTACGAGCATTAAATTCAATTACATACACCAAATCTGCAGCTTATCACGGAGAGGACATGTTAATTTAGTCTGAATCCCTTGCTTACCGCACTATTTGTATCAGTCCACTTTATTAGCAGACCTTCTGTCATAAATAACGCAGCACTTCCCCTTTTGCAAGTTTATTACCTTTTCATGGCAATCGCGTTATCCTTTACAAATGTTCACTATATGACATATTGCACCCGTACACTTTAGTGCGGCCGAATACACCGAGGGCTTCATTTCCCCATATTACGGTGTGATTAAGTCGAACACTTTCACAAGTCGGGCACCCGAACTTATAGCATTATATGAATCAGCTCGAATCATGTCTTGGGTCAATAGTTGGGTTTGCCGGCTCCTATGTTTTGGTGCCTTACGTTCCGTTCCGTCGGCTAAGGTAGCACTAGGAGAACCACTGCGATTGCGCCCGGTTTAGCGGGTTAACGCCTCGATGGAAAAGCTAAAACTGGCGGCATGATAAGGCGAGAGGCTGAGTCATTGTTCAAGAGGTCTTTTGGGTCCCTAAAGACTCATGCCGCTTGACGAAGTTCGGATGATGTCCGACGAAGGCGTGGATAGCGCCCAGTTCGGTCTTCGAATACCGGGGCTTCGCCGAAATTAAAATTATAGAATTCTATGGCTAAGTGAGAGTGTTCAAGCATTATAAGTCCGGTCGCCTTGTTAAATCGTGTTGGCGCCTCCTAGATGGACCCAAAGATGGGAACAAGAGTGCTCAAGTTTATCACGAACACCCGAGCACTTTCGTGGCTTGGGGGCTGAAGCAACGACTTGCCATCTCTCGATTTAACAAGCGGCCGCCTGAAGGTAATATTTTAAATTAAACAAAGCGTTGCTCATAAGCGCATATAAACAAAGTTTTCGGCGCACAGGATAAACACACAGCAAGTTCACTCAAGGATTACATTAAGGGGACACTCATCCGCGATATCGCGGGCTCCTTTCAGGACAACTTTATAATATCGCTCCGGCGTACGGTGCTCCTTGCCCGTGGCGGCGGATCCGTGAAGCTTCTCCGCATCCAGCTTGCCCCATTGCACCTTTATGCGGGCAAGGGCTCGACGAGCGCCTTCAATGCAGGCGGATCGCTTGATCACATCGAGCCTTGGGCATGCATCAACTAGCCGCCGCACTAGGCCAAAATAGCTGCCAGGCATGGCCTGCCCAGGCCACAGCCGGACTGTGAGGCCCTTCATGGCCTCCTCAGCTACCTTGTGGAGTTCGACCAGCTGCTTGATTGGTCGCTTGAAAACACCGGATGGCGGCCTCGGCGTCTTGAGACCAGAAGACCTTCTCCGTTGAGCTCCCTCCTCGCCACGATAGAGCATGGCGGCATCGGGCGCTTTCTGGCGGCAGTCTGCAAATGCCCCTGGAGAGCTCCGAATTCGGGTAAGTATCCGGAAATTTACATTAACATGCTTGCTCTGCATGAAAAACGCCTTACCCGCTGCTATCTTCTTCATGTCCTCTATTTCCATATGGGCCCTCTGAGCCTCGGCCTTGGCGGACTCGGCCCTATCGAGAGCCGAGGCAAGCTCGGACTCTCGAGTCTTGGAGTCACGCTCCAAACTCTCATTCTTTTTCATGAGAGCCTGGAGCTCTTGCCGAACTTCCGCCACCAGCGCCGCTTGCTTTTCTCGCTCAGTCCGTTCCGTGGCCGCATTGCGTTCGGCCACGGACACGGCATCCTTCAGGGCTGCCACCTCGTTAGTGGCCCCTGCATCGCACATATTATCCTTGTTAATCTTGTTTGCAACCAAAACCCTTTTCTGTAAGGTGCATATTTAAAGTGGTGTTATTCACCTTCTTTTTCCTTGAGCTGCCTCTTGGCATGGCGAGCTCTCGCTCCGACCGCTCAAGGTCCTTCTTCAGCGCCTCGACCTCCGCATTAATGCGGCGAGAGGTCAACAGCGCAGCCTGCAAACCCATATTGACATATTTTAAAAACCCTGCGTATATCTTGTTAAAGATCCTTAGTCGGCTTTTCTTTCCGAACACGGACCAAGCATCGAGACTCTTGTCTATCTTGGTATCATATTACTTAATTTTAACCTTCTTACCTCAAAGCTTGTTAGAAGGCTGTTGCGAGCTTCAGTCAGCCCGCCCTTGGCGAGCTGGACCTTCTCAATCACCGCACTCATGAGAGTGCGGTGTTCTTCGATGGGCGCCTTTGGCGCCTCCGGCGAGTGTCCGGTGCCTCCGGTTGGATGGAGGCCGCCCGGCGTCACGATCTGCCCCTCCTTCAAGGGGCTGCTTGCGGACTCGGGAACCGCTTCTGAGTTCGGGCGATCCGGCACAAAGTCGAGGGCTGCTGCGGCGCCTCCGGGCCTCCTCTGGCGCGTCCCCTGTGGGATTCCGCCTCGTCGTCCTCGGCGCGTGGGGTAGAAGCGTCGGGATGGAATTTACATCCGGCGGCACCAGCGACCGCTCATCGAGTCGGGAAAGTCGTCACCGGCGGACTAAAGAAATAATGCAGCATTAGAAGGACCTGCGTGACACTCTATAATCTGGCGTATAAATGATCCGGATACTTACGATCTTGCGGACGCCGGGCCCTTGGAGGCCACTCCTTCTTGCCAACACGATGTTGGCGAAACTGTCGAGGGATAGTTCTCCCCTCTTGGACCCTTGGCCGCCCGATTGGGAGGCCTTCCTCTTCTTCTCTCCTCCTCCGGGAGAGAGTATTCCTCCTCCTCCTCGTCTTGGGGAGAGTCCTCGTCGTCGTCGTCGGGCGCTTGATTCTGAGAACTCTTTGAGTCCCGACCACCTTCTTGGCCTTCTTCTCGGCACCACGTATGGTGCGGAACCAGCAACCTCGCTAAGCAGGCATCACTTGGTTCTTGGCATGGGAGCCGGGCTGATAAGCAGCTCGGCCTTCTCCATCCATTCTGTCAAAGGAAGAGGCCGATTAAAAACCTCGCTAGAGTCAATCTAATTACTACAAGTGTCCCGTAATGGGGTGAATCACTTACCCGTCGGTCGAAGGCTGTAAGCTGAATCCAGCGGTCTTGATCGCGGATCTGGAGTACATCGGCGCTCTTGAACAACACCCTCAAAGCGCCTTCAAACGTTGTATTGAAGAGCCGCTTAACGTCTGGTGCTGTTCGGATTAAACTCCACAGTTAAATGCCCTTTCTTGGCATGGGAGAATCCGCCGGAGGAGCATGACTGGACTACGTCGGCGAGCGGAGCCCATTGCTCACCGACTTCTTGATGCGAGTTCGATGTCCGTCACCTCCACGGGTCACCCTGCAAGCCCTTCTCTTTCTAGGAGGTGAGCTGCGTGGGGATTCGAGATCTAAATTCGGGGCCGCCGCCCATGTAGGCTCATGGCGGCTCGGTGATGTAGAACCACCCGATTGCCACCCCTTGGCGGAGTCCACGAAGGTCCCTTCTAGCCAAGGGGCGTTGGGCGGCTGCCCAACATAGCGCCTCCGCATTCGCTTGCGTCCCTTCACAACCTTGACAGCGTTGAAGGTCTTGAGCCCAGGCGAAGTGGGGCGGATGCGAGAAAGGCCTCGCACTGACGATAAGCGCCGAGATGTTGAGGATGAAATTGGCGCGGATCGTGGAAATCCAGGCCGTAGTAGAACATGATCCCCGGACGAATGGATGGGCGGGAAGCCCAGTCCACGGAGGAAGTGGGAAGGAAAACAACCCTCTCGTGTGGTCACAGGGGTGGAGCGAGCTGCCTGCGTCGGGCGGCCGGTCGCGATGTTTCGGAAGGTATCCGGCGTCGCGCAACTTGGTGATGTCCTCCTCCTTGGCGGTGGAGGCCATCCACTTGCCTCCCCTCCGGACATGTTCGGACAAGGGTCGGCGGAATCTTGACTTGAGCGTTAGAGCTTGGGTTGCGAGGATTGATGAGCAAAGGAGGAAGAAGGCGTGGGTGAGAAGGTAAAACCTTATACCTTATATATAGGCGGACAAAACTATCGTCCCTCACCGGCTGGTAAAACTAAGCTTATCTCCCAAGCGCCACCATCAATGGCGCGGTTGGGTTACTGCCTGCGTATTGATGAGAATCCGGAAAAAGGGAACACGATCTACTGCTTGACGGGGCGTGCCAAAAACCGCTTAAGCTAAGCGTGCGGAGTGGTACAATAATTCAAACAAGGGCTTGGTGCGGTGTGATGTCATGCCGCATAATCGTTAGCAGATTGGATCGGTGTATATGTTTTATTCTCTCGTTGGAATGTGGAAATTATTTTGCGAGCGGACACTATCACGGTGTTCATTATCTTCTCCGGATTATTCAAGGGAGGAACCCGCCTTGCAATGCGAACATTATGCCGCGGGACTTATCGTCATTGAAGACTGGTTCGAGGGACTCTTGAGGAGTCTGGACTAGGGGTGTCGGATAGCGGACTATCAATATCCGCGGACTCCCGGACTACGAAGATAGAAGATTGAAGACTCGGCTCGTGTCCGGAAGGTACTTTACTTGGCGTGGAAGGCAAGCTTGCAATCTGGATATGTAGATCTCCTACCATTGTAACCGACTCTGTGTAACCCTAGCCTCTCGGTGTCTATATAAACCGGAGGGCTTTAGTCCGTAGGACACAACATTACATCTCAACAATCATACCATAGGCTAGCTTCTAGGGTTTAGCCTCATTGATCTAGTGGTAGATCTACTCTTGTACTACCCATATCATCAATATTAATCAAGCAGGACATAGGGTATTACCTCCATCGAGAGGGCCTGAACCTGGGTAAAAACATTGTGTCCCTCGTCTCCTGTTACCATCCGCCTAGACGCACAGTTCGGGACCCCCTACCCGAGATCCGCCGGTTTTGACACTGACATCCTCCAACTCGCCCGCTGCATTCTCTTCCATCTTCGCCCTACTGCTCCTTGCGCGCCTACTTGGCAGCGATGGTGAAGGAAGGGCGGCTTGGATGAGGACGGAGCTCGCCGGAGAGGGCTGCAAGGTCCAAATTGACGAGGGGGTTAGGGTGCTAGGTGTGGAAGAGGGCTGCAAACGGGGTTTGGGCGTCGGAGATGGCCTCACCGCAGTGGATGCTGCTGGAGCCCGAGGCGGACGGAGATGGCCGGAGTCGAGGAAGAAGGGCTCCACGAGGCCCCTCAAGTGGTCAGGCAGGATGTGGTGAGGTGGTGTAGCCGGGCGTGAGTGCTAGCGGGCTCGGGGTGCTATATATAGCCGCCACGAGGCGGTTGCCGAGAACGGGGTTCTCCGGCGAGGTGATTACGGCGGCGTGGAGGTTGCACGGGAGGTTGTAGAGGTGGGGCGTCATCGCGGTCGTTCCCTGGTTCGGTTTGTGCGCTAACAGCGTTGGGATTAGGTGGCTTAGGTGGAGTTCGATGGAACGGGGCGGCGCGGGCCCGTCGGCGGCAGAGAGCGCTCTGTGCGTGCTGCGCCACGGCGACGGTGCCGCATGCGTGCGCTGGTACGGAGATGGCCACGCGGAGCCACCAGAGGATTTGGGCGGCGCCGAACGGCGTTGCGCCGCCGTTCGCCGGCCGCTCTCCGTCCGCCGCCGACACGCCGCCAGCGGCTGTGGCGCCACCGATGCCAGGGTCGCAACAAGTGCGCGTGTGAGGCTCCGGACAAGCAAGCGAGGCCGTGAGCAACGTGCCAAGTGCACTGTGGCCGCGGATCAAACTCGATTTAAACTGAAACTGAACTTAATCAATTTACGAAAGTGCAAGGAAAACGAGTGCATGCAAGGTGTTCGACAGAATGATCCAGGCATGTAGTGATTTTTCCTTGGGCTGATTTTTGGTGGAGTGATTCCTCATTGCAACTAGAGTTTGCCTGAATTTTGGTGGAATTTTTGGAGAAGTGTAGATAGGAATTTCACCAAATTTGGCAAATCTGGTCCAAACTTGCAGTGAGTGAAATATGAAATATTTGAAAAGAAGAAGAGTGGATCAAGATGGTTCTGGGTTGTGGGTACAAAGGACTATACAATGGTACTGAGTTGAGGTCAAAAATCAAAAGCCTTTGGGTACTTGCTTTGCAAATCACTTAGGCTCAAAAGAAAAGACAGAATTATTTGGAAAGAGAAAATAATTGGAATAAAATCCAGAAATGGATTTTATTGGTTTGGACAGAATGTTTAGGTTGTATCCAAGTGGAAGGAGGGGTTTTGAGAGGAGTTTTACCATAAGTGGCCTGGCAAAACAAAAATGGATCAAACAAAAATAAAAATCCCCAAAACCAAAAGGTTTTCTTTGTAGAAGAAACTCAATCCAGAAAGAGTTTTTAGAGAGTAGACTTAGAAGAGGGTTTTAAAAAAAAATTAAATGACCTTCTTCAAACCAGCAAGGCTCTTTTTTTTTGAAAATAAAACCATAAAATTTTTGGAGTGTCACAAAAAGTGTATATAAAAATTGAAATATTAATAAATTAATAAAGCTGAGCCTATATTAGCTCATTATTGCTTATATGCACAGCCCCTTGTGAAGGGGTGTGTGGCTAGGGAGTCCCTAGCTTATTTATGCCGGACTCGTCTAGCCGTGTCCGGGGTCTTTGAACGACCTTTTAATGAAATGATGCCACGTGGACCGGGCATTTTAAGTGTAAGAGACACGTAATGTGGTATTGCGTTAAAGCGGATAAAAGCTTCACGCCCTAATAGTGCTTGATAGCTACTTTTGAATCGGGTGACATGAAAGATTAGCTTTTCGCGATCGGAAGTTGTCCGGTGACCCGAACACAACTTCTAATAATAAGGAGCCTGTGCACTTGGCGTAAGGGCCTGGCGTCACTCCTTTAAAGGAAGTGCGGCTATATCAAATTTTAGTAAGGTCTATCCCCATCTTGCGGATTGTGTTCGGATATAGCAAGTTTAAATCGCTGCCGCCGTCCATCAGGACTTGTGTAAATTGTAGTCCATCGATTATAGGATCCAATATCAGAGCAGTCCATCCTGCGTTTCGAATGCTTCTGGAATAATCCAGGTGGTCAAAAGTGATTGTTTTGACATCCAGCTTCGATGTTCCGCTGAGGTGGACCGTGCGGCACTTATTGTAGCTGGTGCCGCATTGTTTTTCCGTAATATCACTTGAAGTGAGTTTACTGTTCTGACTTCTTGTGGGAAAGTCTTTTGTTTTCCGGTGCTCTGCTGGTGGGGTTCATCATCATCCTCGCTTGGTGCGTCGAGCCCCTTGTGTTCGGCGTTGAGTCGGCCGGACTGTTTGAAAACCCAACAATCTCGGTGGGTGTGGTTTGCAGGTCTTCCGGAGGTACTGTGGATTTGACATATCCGATCCAAGATTTTGTTTAACTTGGATAGCTCATCACTGTTGTCCTTAAGAGGCAGTGTTTTGTTGTTTGGCCGCGAGCTTTTGAATCCGGCGTTGACCGCCGTGTTCTTTGGGCTTTTTTCTTTATTCCGGCGCTGATCCTTTCGGTGCCGTGATTTTCCGTTTCCATCTCTGATCTCGGATGTACTCGAGTCGCTGGTGCTGCTTCTTGCTAGCCAGCTGTCTTCCCCCGCGCAAAAGCGGGTCATGAGGCTTGTTAGCGCGGCCATTGTCCTCGGCTTTTCTTGGCCGAGGTGTCTGGCGAGCCATTCGTCTCGGACATTGTGTTTGAAAGCTGCTAAGGCTTCAGCGTACGGACAGTCGACTATTTGGTTCTTTTTGGTAAGGAACATGTTCCAAAATTTGCTACCGACTCTCCGGGCTGTTGAGTTATATGACTTAGATCGCTCAGATCCGGAGGGCGGACATAAGTCCCTTGAAAATTTGTTCTAACGCGCCCTCAAGCTCTTCCCAACTTCCAACATTGTTTTCGGGAGGCTTTTGAGCCAATGCCGAGCTGGCCCTTTGAGCTTGAGGGTAGATATTTTATGGCGTGGAGATCATCTCCTCTAGCCATGTGTATGTGTAGTATATAATCCTCTATCTAGACTCTGTGGTCTGTTGTTCCGTCAGAAGCCTCTATGTTTATGGGTTTAAACCCTCTTGAAATTCATGATCCAGACCTCATTGGTGAAACATAGTGGGTGTCGGCGCCCAGATTTCGGTGTGCCGCTGTCTTGAATATTTGGCGTGTTATGCTTGCTTCACAGGGCCCTCTGTTTTGGCCCGTAAATGGACTGGCTGGGCCGCCTGCTTTTCCTGTGATAATGAGTTGGCTTGTGTGCGGTGCCGCTTGTCGTTTTTGGCCTGTCATCTGGTCGTCTATCCGGCCGGGCGGCTTTTTTAATTTTTGACTGTGGTGGCTCTATGGCTTCCTCGTCAAATTCTGGCAGCAGTTTGCGCTTCGGGTAGCTCTTTGATTGATGGCCATTGCCGTATTTGTCTGCGGTTTTGAGCACTTTGCTCCACCTCATTCTAAGTATGTCTTCCACTGTTTTGAGCTTCCGTTTTTCCTTCTTCAGACTACTTGCAGTGGCGACGAGTCTTTTGTGGAGGTTCTTATGCTCCGGTGGTGTGTCCGGCGTGAGGTCGTCTGGACTGTTGGTTTCGCCGGGTATGGATTGCTTATCCGATTCGTCCTGTTCGGAAGGTTGCTTGGTTGCATGTTCATCGTCCACTGGTTTGCCCTGCTCTATTGATGGTTCATTAGGAGCGCTGTTTTTGTCGAGGCGGGACTTGGGGCGGCGTCTGCATCGCCGTTTTGGTTGTTTGTCGGCGGGATTATCCTTTGCCGCGCACCGTTGATCCTCGTTATCGCTTCCTTTTGGGGTGTCCACCATATATACACCATGGGTCGGGGTGGCTTTCCAGTGCTCGGTGAGCGCTGATTCTTGATCGTCTCCGGCATCGTTGTCCATACTGTCGATGTCTTCGGAGTCGTAGTCTAGCATGTCGGTTAGATCGTCGATAGTGGCTACAAAGTGGGTGGTGGGTGGGCTTTGAATTTCTTCGTCGTCCGCATCCCAACCATCCTAGCCATAGTCTGGCCAGGGCTCTCCGGATAGCGAGAGATGCTTTAGCGAATTTAAGATGTCGCCAAAGGGTGAGTGCTGAAAGATGTCCGCAGCGGTGAACTCCATGATCGGCGCCCAATCGGATTCGACTGGCAGGGGCGCAGGAGGTTCGGAGTCCGGCAGAGAGTTCGGCACCTCGGAGTCACGAGCTTTATAAGGGACAAGGTCAGTGTTCGGCTCCATCTCCATAGAAGTTGCAGCTCCCGAGGCGGTGTCCAGCCACCGCCCTCGACCGCGCGATCGGCTCGAATTATGGATCGGAGCGGATTCGCAGCGACCTCCAAGGTACTTGTCCGTGGCAGAGCTAGATCATGCCCATCGTGACAGTGCGGCACGCTCGACTGTGGCTCGGATCCATCGAAGATCAAGTCTCCGTGGATATCCGCCGTGAAGTTTAGGCTTCCAAATCTGACCTGACGGCCAGGGGCGTAGCTTTCGATCTCCTCTAGATGGCCAAGTGAATTGGCCCGCAGTGCGAAGCCGCCGAATACGAAGATTTGTCCGGGGAGAAAAGGCTCACCTTGGACGGTGTTGTTGTTGATTGAAGAAGCCATCAAGCCTATCGGTGACGACACAGAGGAACTCTCAATGAAAGCACCAATGTCGGTGTCAAAACCGGCGGATCTCGGGTAGGGGGTCCCGAACTGTGCGTCTAGGCGGATGGTAACAGGAGACAAGGACACGATGTTTTTACCCAGGTTCGGGCCCTCTCGATGGAGGTAAAACCCTACTCCTGCTTGATTGATATTGATGATATGGGTAGTACAAGAGTGGATCTACCACGAGATCAAGGAGGCTAAACCCTAGAAGCTAGCCTATGGTATGATTGTTGTAATGGTTGTTGTCCTATGGACTAAAACTCTCTGGCTTATATAGACATTGGAGAGGGCTAGGGTTACACAGAGTCGGTTACAATGGTAGGAGATCTACATATCCGTATTGCCAAGCTTGCATTCCACGCCAAGGAAAGTCCCATCCGGACACGGGGCGAAGTCTTCAATCTTGTATCTTTATGGTCTTGGAGTCTGGCGAACGATGATAGTCCGGCTGTCCGGACACCCCTAGTCCAGGACTCCCTCAGCTATCATTTTCGGCAAAGAGGCATCGGCGATAAACGACAGCCGATAATTGCTATTTAAGTCTACGCATTGTAGTAGGATGATATGTCTATGCATATGAGTATGATGTATGGAAAGAAGTGTTATTTGGCGGAACCTGTTATGGCCGGACAGGAGGGGCTTGTGAGTGGATCGAGAATGAATCGGAACTGCCTTCTACCTGCATGTTCCTTCCTTTGTGTGTCCGGGATAATTCCATGCCGCTAGTTCTGTTCTGCGTCAATCGGTAGTTTGCAAATGCAAAATGCTTGAAGGCAGCTAGGTGTCCTCTTTGTTGTTGCTCCCAGGGTCCCTAATCGGGCCCTGGTGTGCCCAGCCGTTAGACCGTGAGGTAGTGCGGACTCCGCAATGGATGTCCAGATGGTTGGCCTGTGTAATTTACCACGTGGAATCTAGTCGACGTGGTTTTTCCTGTTAGCATACGGTAAACTATCGTATGGTGGGAAGGTGCCGAGGATTTATTCTTTGGCATAGCATTTTTTGGGTGATCCGAAGACAACTGTTTAGAGTGGTGGGCCGATAAAACTTGGCCTTTGCGCCTTACATCTTTTAGGAGATGTTTTCCGTGGCGTCATACCCTTGTGGGCTTTGTGTCTTATGGATCCCCAGGACTACTAGGTCTAGAGGCACTGCAATTGACTTGGCGTGGTTTATGTGGTCCTGGGCGGTCGGCCGTACTGTTACGCTCTGGGGGGCCTTGACGAGGCATCTCCCCTTATTGCTTCCGGCGTGCGACCAGCCGCTTTGTTTTGAGGATCCTGCATTGTCTATTGGTATGCTTTGCCATCCTTCTAGGGGTACCGTGAATTTCACACGGCTGATCCAGCGTGTGGCTTCGATCGATTAGGCTTGTGCTGTTCTTTGTCCATTTAGCAGACTGAGCATTACCGGACTTGGCACCAGCTTGCTTGTCTTGATGTTTATGACCTTTGTGTCGAGGCATGAGGGTGCCTCTTCGTGTCTGCTTCTTGCCGCCTTGGACCGTAGTGATGCGCGAGCGTCTGTGTGCGTGCCCGTGGTTTTCCTGCTCGAGTTGAGGTAGCCAGTTGTGCCGTGTGTGCCCTTTATTGGGGCTATCGAGTTCATATTTTTCGGCGGCCAGTATCTTGGTCCACCTATCCTCTAGCACATCTTGGTCAGCTGTAAGCTGCTCTTGCCTCCTTTGCAGGCTCCTTGCGGTAGCCATGAGCCGTCACTTGAAGCGAACTTGTTCCACTGGGTCTTCCGGTACGCCGAATTCGTCATTGCCGAGGCTTGCTTCGTCATCGAGGGGTGTGTGTGATTGTCCCTCTCCAAGCGTCCCATCGTCATTGGTCCGACATGTTTAAGTGTAGGCTGACTGGGGTTGTATTCCACTTTGGCACCGTCCGAACTGCTCTTGTTTCCGGGGCCGTTTTTGATGTGGCGTGGCTTGGAGTGGTGCCGATAACGCACATGTTTTACTTTTCTCCCTGAGGGGTTATCCTCCGTTGCCTCACCGCCACTGGTTTCCGTTGGGTGTCCACCATATATATATTGTATGAGGAGGTGGCCGCCCACCGCCCTGTACGTGGTGGTCCCTGTAGTCCTCCTGCATCGTCGTCCATACCGTTGATGTCTTCGGAGTCGAAGTCAAGCACGTCGATCAAATCGTCGATCGTGGCAATGAAGTGGGTGGTGGGTACGGCCTGCGGGGCGGGGTCCAGCCCTCCGTCCTTAGGCGAAGCAACGTGCCCTGGATTTAGATCCGAAGCTTTTGCCGGGGTGATATCCCAAGCAATGTCTAACAGCAGGTCTAAGCCGTGCTCATCGTGACTGTCCGGCGCTTCTGGCGCTGGCCCGAATCTGTCGAAGATCAAGTCTCCGCGGATATCCGCCATGTAGTTCAGGTTTCCAAACCTGATTTGATGGCCGGGGGCATAGCTATCGATCTGCTCCAGGCGGTCAAGCGAATTGGCCCGCAGCGCGAAGCCGCCGAACACGAAGATCTGTCCGGGGAGGAAAGTCACACCCTATACAATGTCTTTAATGACGATTGAAGGAGCCATCGAGCCTGACAGCGATGACACAGAGGAACTCTCAATGAAAGCACCAATGTCGGTGTCAAAACCGGCGGATCTCGGGTAGGGGGTCCCGATCTGTGCGTCAAGGCCAATGATAACAAGAAGGGACACAAATGTTTACCCAGGTTCGGGCCCTCTTGATGGAGGTAAAACCCTACTTCTTGCTTGATTAATATTGATGATATTGGCAGTACAAGAGTAGATCTACCACGAGATCGTTGAGGCTAAACCCTAGAAGCTAGCCTATGATGGTATGATTGTAATTGTGATCGGCCTTCTAAGGACCAACCTCTCCGGTTTATATAGACACCAGAGAGGGCTAGGTTTACATGGAGTCTGTTACAAGGAAGGAAATATAATATCCGGATCCCCAAGCTTGCCTTCCACGCCAAGGAAAGTCCCATCCGGACACGGGCCGAAGTCTTGAGTCTTGTATCTTCACGCTTCAATAGTTCGGAGGTTGTACACAGTCCGGCTATCCGGATACCCCCTAATCCAGGACTCCCTTTGCCGGCGAGGCCTACCGTCCTGGTTCTGTCGGGGTGAGTTTTACTTCTGCTTTCATCCTAGTGGCCGAGTCGTCCCTGCTCGTTATTCATTTTGCCTTGGACTTCAGGTCGCCGATCGCGCTGGCGAGGGCGGCGGCCGACGCCGCGGTCGCCGAGGATGCTGCGTTCCGGAGGAGCTGGTCCGGCACCGTCGACCGGGACGAGGAAGAGGAGCCGGCATACTCGGATCTCGTCCTGGACCCGTCCGACGCCGAAGGCTTGGTCTGGCGGGACTGGAACAGGGCCGAAGCGGAGTTGGAGGCAGCATCGGTCCGGGCCTGGACTGATGCTGCGGCGACATGGGCGTGGGCCGACGAGGAGTCGGCGTGGCGGGAGATGCCGGAGGGCATGGTGGTGGCAGCGACGATCTTCAAGCCATCATCGGTGAGGGAGTGCGGCCAAGGAGGCCATGCTGAGGTGGTGGACCTCGACTGGGAGATCGTGGAGGTTGAGGACGACACCCCGCCAGGGGTCGACGCTGTCGAGTGGGCGGGGGTCGACGGAGGCAGTGGCGATGCCGTCTTGGAGGAGGTGCCATAGGTGGCGCTCCAGGGGACGCCCCAGGCATCGGCGAGTGGGACGCCGGTGGTGGTGGCGTCGCGGGCCGCCCCGGCTGCCGAGCAGGTGATGGCGTCGCAGGCCGCCCTTGCTGCCGAGTCGGTGGCGGCGCTAGAGAGGGCGTTGGAGGAGGCACCGGCCGCGGCGAGTTGATGGAGAGAGAAACGCCTCCTCCTGCCTCCCCGCCTCATAGCCCTTCTCAACAAAGTTCGTCTTCGGGGGATCTTCTTCCAGAGATGATGGAGAGCGAAATGCCTCCTCCTGCCTCCCCGCCTCATGAGGCGGACGACCCTGAGGTGTCATCTCGGAGGATCTCTCCTGATCCATATAGGCCAGAAGGTAACTCTTCGCCGCCCGAAGTCCGGGGTTCTCGGCTCCTAAGGAGACCAACAGAAAAAGCCCGGGATTATCCGGTGTACAACCGGACATGTTGATGGGTCTTCTGGAGCAAGCGGCTATCTCAGAGGCACACCGTACCTTAATGGGTACGGTGGTCGAGAGGATATCATCCGCAAAAAGCAGTTTGAATGAAGCTTTTACGAGCCTACTAAGAGGCTTTGAGGTACGCAAAGTAATATATATATATTTGACTGTACCGCACACACTAGGTGTGTTCTATATAGATAGTAGCCCCTGAGACTCTGGTTGCCATCCAAAGGCGGCAAGCAGAGGATCATAGTCTCAGGTAATGATAGCGCTGCTTTCATGCGCAGGCGACTGAGGGTCCGGCGGCTGACCGGACTGCTAATTTTGCCGAATTGAGGTGGCAGCTTGACGTGGTGGATGCGGACATCATGCTTGTGAACAAGCGGCTTGACGAGGCACATGGTATATGTATATTCGGGTGGTCAACAAATATTAAGAGAAGCATGATGCTAGTAATTATAATATTCTTTGACTGCAGATGGAGCTGCCGCTGTGGAGACCCTTCGGGTAGAACTTGCCCAAGCCAAGGAACAAGCCAGGAAAAGCGATGCGGCCGCCTTGAAGGCAGCCAAAGAGTTAAAAGCCGAATAGGCTGCTCATCGCCAGAGCGAAGATAGAATAGTGAACATGGCTCTTGAGCTGCAAAATGCCGCCAGTCGATATGAGCTCCTCGAAAGGGAAAGCCAAGCAAAAACGGCTGACCTGAAGAAGGCCTTGGAGGCAGCCAAGGAAATGCGCTCTGAAATCAGAGCCGCGCCGGATGAGCTTCGTCAAGCCGGAGATATCGCGGCTGGGAAGCCCTTCTTATTGCGGACGAAGTTCGGCGATCCGAAGTATGCCCCTCTTGATCAACTGTGGAGTTCGGCAGACGCATACTTGGATTTAGCAAAGATTGCTACTGATGCGACCGGGTATTTCAAAGATCAGAAAGATCATGAGGTGGAAAGATTGTTCTGGTCGCAGTTCAGTAATCCAAGGCGTCCGCTGCTATTGAATGAGCAAATGGTCGAGTGGGCCGAGCTCCATAGGTTGTCCGGGCTTGCCATGAAGTCTGTCGTGGATCATCTTTGGCCGAAGGAACCAAGTCCAGATAGTTATTTTTGTTTAGTGCAACAATTTCTTCGTGTTGTGCCGCATATCGACGCTCTCAAGAGGTCGGCATGCATAGAGGGTGCGCGGATGGCTCTTTCCCGTGTTAAGACATATTGGCGAAGATGGAGGCCACCGCTATTGCAACCAGGGGTCCGCCCGGAGGTCAGGACTTGCCCGAGCAATATTTTGAAGAAGTCCTAGAAGGTGCCCCTTTAATAGAGGCTTAGTACTGAAAGAGTACCATGTTCTAGTGACATGTATTTTGATTGTAAAAACAATGCTTCTTTGATAATAAAGGCTATATTTATACTTTTGCCCGTAAAGTATTGTGGTGCCTCCTATGCGGCCGTTTATGTATGTTTGTATATAACCTGAAAGTTTCAATATCGGCTTCAGCCCCCACGCATATAATGCGGGGGTTTTCGATAAAGCGCGTAATCACACTTGATCTAACGTATTGGTCCATTAAGGAGGTGATAGCGCGGCGAACAAGGCAATTAGACTATATAGCTTTAACACTTTCACTTAGCCATAGGAGTTTGACGGTGGGGCTACTATATAGCCCCTGGTATGTCCGCGCTTATCCGAATACGGTGCGTGTACATACATGACCAGGAAACCGGTCCTTCGTTAATGCGGAGGAATCCTGAAGATTCCACTGGGTCATCGAGTGCTTGACCAGTATCTCGCTTTATCATGACAATCAGTTTTCGGCTTTCTCTATTGAGGTGCTCATCCAGATGAACCAGGGCACAATCGTAGTAGTTCTCCCAGTGCCACCTTAGCCGATAGAGCGGAACGTAAGGTAGCAAATCACGGGAGCCGGGCAAACCCAACTATTGACCAAAGACATAATTCGGAGCTGATGCATATAAGTCCAAACTCGCGACGCCGAGCACTCCCGAAGGTATTTGGACTTTATAACATATACTGGGCTGAGTACCGCCCTCGATAATGAGCCCTGAATTTCTAGGTACATGCATTAATCTAGCGTGACGAAAAAGCTTTCCAATAACGCCAGTATCCCTCTCGGTTGATTTGAGTACCCGGAGGGTGTGAAACAACAAGAGACAATAAAAAAGGTTTACACAGGATCTTAATCTAAAAAACCTTTGAACGAGGCCCTGCTGCACGTCCGCGCCTTTGTCTCCGTTATGCCGTATCCTGGAAGGGTGTAGCACGATGATCATCTATAAGAAAAAGAAAAACCCAGGTGAAAGAATCTGGTGTGATCGTGCAAAAAGTTTGGTTATTCTTAATGAACCATGAGAATTCAATTTATTGTGTATTAGTAGGGTCGAGCCGAACTATGGACCCTTTTACATGTGGGCAGCCCCTAGCACCACATATGAGGGCATATCCATCGACCAAGCTCAGGTTTATCTGGGCTGCTACAACTAGTGGTGCGTCGGACACGTCTAGCCGCGTCTGTGGTCTTGACGACCGATCATTTATTCAGGTTGGGGAGGTCGTTCAGTGGTTCGGCTGCTAGAGCCGCCACATATTCTTCCACATGCAAGGAACGCTCTATATTTCCGCTAATTGTGATGACGCCACGTGGACCGGACATCTTAAGTTTAAGATAAGCGTAATGTAGGACTACATTGAAACGAGCGAAGGCCGTTCTTCTGAGTAGTGCATGGTAGCCGCCTCGGAATGGGGCGATGTTGAAGATTAGTTCTTCGCTTCGGAAGTTGTCGGGTGAACCGAATACAACCTCTAGTACCAAAGAGCCCGTGCAGCGGGCCCCTACGCCTGGTATTACTCCTTTAAAGGTAGTATTACTTTGGCTGATTCTTGATGGGTCTATCCCCATCTTGCGGACAGTGTCCTGATATATCAGATTAAGACTACTGCCACCGTCCATGAGGGCTCGGGCAAGATGGTATCCGTCAAATATTGGGTCGAGCACCAAGGCAGCCGAACCTCCATGCCGGATACTAGTCGGATGATCCCTGCGATCGAAAGTGATCGGGCAGGCCGACCATGGGTTGAATTTGGGGGCGACGGGTTCTACAGTGTATATGCCTCGGAGTGCGCGTTTGCGCTTCCTCTTCGGTATGTGGGTTGCGTAAATCATGTTCACTGTTTTGACCTCTGATGGAAATTTTTTCTGTCCCCCAGTGTTCAGCTGGCGAGGCTCGTCTTCGTCTTCACTTGGCGGCTCCCTCCCCTTGTGTTCGGCGTTTAGTTTGCCGGCCTGCTTGAAGACCCAGCATTTTCTGTTGGTGTGATTTGCAGGTTTCTCGGGGGTGCCATGAATCTGACATGATCTGTCTAAAATTTTGTTTAGGCTGGATGGTCCATCTCTGCCGCGTTTAAATGGATTTTTTAGTTGACCAAGTCGAGAGCCCCTGAATCCGGCGTTTACCACCGTGTTGTTTGGGCTGTCTTCGTTGTTTTGACGCTTGTTTTTACTGCGTCGCGGCTTCCCATTGCCGTCCCTGATTTCCGATGTGCCTGGGTCACTGGTGCCGCTGCAGGCCAACCAACTGTCCTCGCCTGCGCAAAAGCGGGTCATAAGGCTTGTTAGGGCTGCCATTGTCCTCGGCTTTTCCTGGCCAAGGTGTATGGTGAGCCATTTGTCCCGGACACTGTGCTTGAAAGCCGCTAAGGCTTCGGCATCCGGGCAGTCAACAATTTGATTCTTCTTGGTGAGAAATCTGTTCCAAAGCTTACGGGCTGACTCTCCGGGTTGTTGAATTATGTGACTTAAATCGTCTGCATCCGGTGGTCGGACATAGGTCCCTTGAAAATTAGCCCTTAAAGCATCCTCAAGTTCCTCCCAACCTCCAATTGAGTTTTTGGGGAGGCTTTTCAACAAGTGCCGAGCTGGTCCTTTCAACTTGAGGGGCAGGTATTTGATGGCGTGGAGATCGTCTCCGCGAGCCATATGGATGTGAAGAATAAAGTCCTCAATCCAGACTGTTGGGTCTGTTGTTCCATTGTATGCCTTGATGTTCACGGGTTTGAACCCCTCTAGAAATTCATTATCTAGTACCTCATCGGTGAAGCACAGGGGGTGCGTGGCACCCCTGTATTTGGATGTGTCATGGCGTGCTGCTGATGGTTGTGGTGTTCGGTGTTGATTCCGAGCTGGTATTCGATCAGTATAGTCGTTTTGGTGGCCATGATCCTGCGCCGGAGCACGCTTCCTAGATCCATAAATGGACCTGGCCATACCGGCTTTTTGTCCAGGTGCTCAATTAAATCGTGTGCTGACTTGTGTGCGGCATCATTAGCCGCCCTGTCGCGGCCACGGGGTGGTTGGTCCGGTGGATCGGTGATGTCTACTATGCAACCTTCTTCTTGTAGACGTTGTTGGGCCTGCAAGTGCACAGGTTTGTAGGACAGTAGCAAATTTCCCTCAAGTGGATGACCTAAGGTTTATCAATGCAGGAGGCGAGGGATGAAGATGGTCTCTCTCAAACAACCGTGCAACCAAATAACAAAGAGTCTCTTGTGTCCCCAACACACCCAATACAACGGTAAATTGTATAGGTGCACTAGTTCGGCGAAGATATGGTGATACAAGTGCAATATGGATGGTAGATATATGTTTTTGTAATATGAAAATATAAAAACAGCAAGGTAACTAATGATAAAAGTGAGCGTAAACGGTATTGCAATGGTAGGAAACAAGGCCTAGGGTTCATACTATCACTAGTGCAAGTTCTCTCAACAATAATAACATAGATAGATCATATAACAATCCCTCAACATACAAAGAGTCACTCCAAAGCCACTAATAGCGGAAAACAAACGAAGAGATTATGGTAGGGTACGAAACCACCTCAAAGTTATTCTTTCTAATCAATCTATTCAAGAGTTCGTACTAGAATAACACCTTAAGACACAAATCAACCAAAACCCTAATGTCACCTAGATACTCCATTGTCACCTCAAGTATCCGTGGGCATGATTATACGGTATGCATCACACAATCTCAGATTCATCTATTCAACCAACACAAAGTACTTCAACGAGTGCCCCAAAGTTTCTACCGGAGAGTCAAGATGAAAACGTGTGCCAACCCCTATGCATAGGTTCATGGGCGGAACCCGCAAGACCAAAACATACATCAAGTGGATCACATGATATCCCAATGTCACCACAGATAAGCACGTCAAGACATACATCAAGTATTCTCACATCATTAAAGACTCAATCCAACAAGTTAACTTCAAAGGAAAACTCAATTCATCACAAGAGAGCAGAGGGGGGAGAAACATCATAAGATCCAACTATAATAGCAAAGCTCGCGATACATCAAGATCGTGCCATAGAGAGAACACGAGAGAGAGAGAGATCAAACACATAGCTATTGGTACATACCCTCAGCCCCGAGGGTGAACTACTCCCTCCTCATCATGGATAGCGCCGGGATGATGAAGATGTCCACCGGTGATGGGTTCCTCCTCTAGCGGGGTGCTGGAACGGGCTCCCGAGAGGTTTTTGGTGGCTACAGAGGCTTGCGGCGGCGGAACTCCTGATCTATCTTCGTCTTCGATGGTTTTAGGGTACGTAGGCTTATATAGGCGAAAGAAGTCGGTCGGGGGAGCCTCGAGGGGCCCACAAGAGGGTAGGGCATGGCGGCGGAACATCCAAAAAGGGTAATATAATAGCATGGAAAAATCAAAAATTATAGATATGTTGGAGACGTATCAAGCATCCCCAAGCTTAATTCCTGCTCGTCCTCGAGTAGGTAAATGATACAAACAGAATTTTTGATGTGGAATGCTACTTAGCATATTTCTCAATGTAATTTTCTTTATTGTGGCATGAACGTTCAGATCCAAATGATTCAAGATAAAAGCTTATAAAACACGAAAATAATAATGCTTCGAAGCATACTAACAAATAATCATGTCCTATCAAAATAGCATAACCACAGAAAGCTTATCCCTACAGAATCATATAGTTAGACCATGCTTCATTTTCATTACACAAAATACTCCCATCATGCACAACCCCAGTTTCAGCCAAGCAATTGGTTCATACTTTTTAACGCGCTTCAGCTTTTTCAACTCTTATGCAATACATGAGCGCAAGCCATGGACATAGCACTAAGGTGGTATAGGTGATGGTTGTGAGGACAAAAAGAGGGAGAAGATAGTCTCACATCAACTAGGCATATTAACGGGCTATGGAGATGACCATCAATAGATATCAATGTGAGTGAGTAGGGATTGCCATGCAACGGATGCACTAGAGCTATAAATATATGAAAGCTCAACAAAAGAAACTAAGTGGGTGTGCATCCAACTCGCTTGCTCACGAAGACCTAGGGCATTTTGAGGAAGCCCATCATTGGAATATACAAGACAAGTTCTATAATGAAAAATTCCCACTTAGTATATGAAAGTGACAACATTGGAGACTCTCAATCATGAAGATATGGTGGTACTTTGAAGCACATGTGTGGAAAAGAAATAGTAGCATTGTTCCTTCTCTCTTTTTCTCTCATTTTCTTTCTTTCTTTCTCTTTTTTTTTTTTTTTTTTTTTTCTTTGGCCTTTTTTTTCTTTTTGGCCTTTCTCTTTTTCCTTTTTCTTTTTTAAAGTCCTAAGTCTCATCCCGACTTGTGGGGGAATCATAGTCTTCATCATCCTTTCCTCACTGAGACAATGCTCTAATAATGAAGATCATCACACTTTTATTGATTTACAACTCAAGAATTACAACTCAAAGCTAGAACAAGATAAGACTCTATATGAATGCCTCCGGTGGTGTACTGGGATATGCAATGAATCAAGAGTGACATGTATGAAAATTATGAAGGTGGCCTTGCCACAAATATGATGTCAACTACATGATCATGCAAAGAGCAATATGACAATGATGAAGTGTGTCATAATAAATAGAACGGTGGAAAGTTGCATGGCAATATATCTTGGAATGGCTATGGAAATGCCATAATAGGTAGGTATGGTGGCTGTTTTGAGGAAGGTAAATGAGGGGTTCATGATACCGGCGAAAGTTGCGCGGTATAATAGAGGCTAGCAAAGTGGAAGGATGAGTGTGTGTATATCCATGGACTCACATCAGTCATAAAGAACTCATATACTTATTGCAAAAGTCTACTTGCCCTCGAAGCAAAGTACTACTACGCATGCTCCTAGGGTAAGGGTTGGTAGGAGTTAACCATCGCGCAATCCCGACCTCCACTCATAAGGAGGCAATCAAAAGAGCACCTCATGCAACAAATTTGTCACACAACTTTTACCATATGTGCATGCTACAGGACTTGCCAACTTCCACAAAAGTATTTCTCAATTTCATAATTACCCACTAGCATGACTCTAACATTACTACCTCTATATCTCAAAACAATTATCAAGCACCAAATTGATCATAGCATCCAATTCACTTCCTATGATAGTTTTTATTATACCCAACTTGGATGCTCAACATTCTAGGACCAAATTTATAACCATAGCAAATACCATGCTGTTCTAAAAGACTCTCAAAACAATATAAGTGAAGCATGAGAGACTAGCAATTTATATAACCACCGCCGTGCTCTAAAAGATATAAGTGATGCACTAGAGCAAATGACAAACTACTCCAAAAGATATAAGTGAAGATCAATGAGTAGTGGAATAATTGTGCAACTATGTGAAGACTCTCTAACATTAAGGAATTTCATATCTTGGTATTGTATTCAAACAACAAGCAAAACAAAATAAAATGACATTGCAAGGATAGCACAACTCATGTGAAGAAGCAAAAACTTAGGCTCAACCGATACTAACCGATAGTTGTTGAAGAAGAAAGGTGGGATGCCTACCAGGGCATCCCCAAGCTTAGATACTTGAGACTTCTTGAAATATTATCTTGGGGTGCCTTGGGCATCCCCAAGCTTGATCTTTTGTGTCTCCTTAATTCCTCTCATATCATGGTTTCTCTTTTTATCAAAAGCTTCATCCACACCAAACTCAACAAGAACTCGTGAGATGGGTTAGTATAAACCAATGCAAAACCTTATCATTTTCTACTGTAATAAATCACTAAAAATATTATTCAACATTTCATACTAAATGCCTCTGCATATTTAATACTCATATCCTCAAATAGAATCATTAAACAAGCAAACATAACAGCAATATGTCAAAACAGTACATTCTATAAAGAATGCAAGATTCATCATACTTACCTAACTAAAAAAATTATGAAATAAAATTCCCACTGTAGTAAATTTATCATAGCTCTTTATCCAAAAAGTTTCAACATTATATCATTCTCTGACTTTTCTAGGGAATTTCTGCAACAGCGGTAAACTTTCTGTTTTCAAACAGCAACATGTATACTAGCAAAATAAGCATGGTAAAGGCTATCCTTGACTTTCTTATTAAAAATAAAGATGCAAAAAATTATTCTAAATAATAGAAAGCAAATAATAACAAAATAAAATGACGCTCCAAGCAAAACACATATCATGTGGTGAATAAAAATATAGCTCCAAGTAAAGTTACCGATGAACGAAGATGAAAGAGGGGATGCCATCCGGGGCATCCCCAAGCTTAGGCTTTTGGCTATTCTTGAATATTACCTTGGGGTGCCTTGGGAATCCCCAAGCTTAGGATCTTGCCACTCCTTATTCCATAGTCCATCGAATCTTTACCCAAAACTTGAAAACTCCACAACACAAAACACAACAGAAAACTCGTAAGCTCCATTTGTATAAGAAAATAAAACCACCACTTAGGTACTGTAATGAATTCATTCTAAATTCATATTGGTGTAATATATAATGTATTCCAACTTATCTATGGTTCATACCCTCCGATACTACTCATAGATTCATCAAAATAAGCAAACAACACATAGAAAAACAGAATCTATCAAAAACAGAACAGCCTGTAGTAATCTGTATCAAACGTATACTTATGGAACACCAACAATTCTACAAAATTAGGAAGTCCTAAGAAATTCGTGTACCAATCCATATCAAAGAGAATCATATCAGAATCACGTTTCTATGAATTAAAAAAACTACATTACTGGGTGCAAAAGTTTCTGATTTTCAGCAAGATCAACACAACTATCACCGTAAGCTATCCTAAAGGTCTTACTTGGCACTTTATTGAAACAAAAACTATAAAACATGATTATTACAGTAGCATAATCATGTGGACACACAAAAACATGTAAGGATAAATATTGGGTTGTCTCCCAACAAGCGCTTTTCTTTAATGCCTTTCTAGCTAGGCATGATGATGACAATGATGCTCACATAAAAGATAAGAATTGAAACATAACAGGAGCATCATGAAGCATATGACTAGCATATTTAAGCCTAACCAACTTCCTATGAATAGGGATTTTGTGAGCAAACAACTTAAGGGAACAATAATTAACTATCATAGGAAGGCTAAACAAGCATAACTTCAAAATTTTAAGCACATAGAGATAAAACTTGATATTATTGCACTTCCTACGAGCATATGTTCCTCCCTCATAATAATTTTCAGTAGCATCATGAATGAATTCAACAATATAACCAGCACCTAAAGCATTCTTTTCATGATCTACAAGCATAGAAAATTTACTACTCTCCACATAAGCAAATTTCTTCTCATGAATAATAGTGGGAGCAAACTCAACAAAATAATTATCATGTGAGGCATAATCCAATTGAAAACTAAAATCATGATGAAAAGTTTCATGGTTATTTTTATTCTTAATAGCATACAAGTCATCACAATAATCATCATAGATAGCAACTTTGTTCTCATAATCAATTGGAACCTCTTCCGAAATAGTGGAATAATCACTAAATAAAGTTGACACTCTTCCAAATCCACTTTCATAAATATAATCATCATAAATAGGAGGCATGCTTTCATCATAATAAAAATTCTCATCAAAACTTGGGGGACTAAACATATCATCTTCATAAATCATAGCTTCCCCAAGCTTGTGGCTTTGCATATCATTAGCATCATGGATATTCAAGGAATTCATACTAACAACATTGCAATCATGCTCATCATACAAAGATCTAGTACCAAACATTCTAATGCATTCTTCTTCTAGCAATTGAGCACAATTTTCCTTTCCATCATTCTCACGAAAGATATTAAAAAGACGAAGCATATGAGACAAACTCAAATCCATTTTTTTGTAGTTTTTCTTTTATAAACTAAACTTGTGATAAAACAAGAAACTAAAAGACTCGATTGCAAGATCTAAAGATATACCTTCAAGCACTCACCTCCCTGGCAACGGCGCCAGAAAAGAGCTTAGTTGACGGGGTGTGAGTGCCGCTTACCTAGCCTCCCCGACAACGGCGCCAGAAAAGAGCTTGATGTCTACTACGCAACCTTCTTCTTGTAGACGTTGTTGGGCCTGCAAGTGCACATGTTTGTAGGACAGTAGCAAATTTCCCTCAAGTGGATGACCTAAGGTTTATCAATCCGTGGGAGGCGTAGGATGAAGATGGTCTCTCTCAAACAACCCTGGAACCAAATAACAAAGAGTCTCTTGTGTCCCCAACACACCCAATACAATGGTAAATTGTATAGGTGCACTAGTTCGGCATAGAGATGGTGATATAAGTGCAATATGGATGGTAGATATAGGTTTTTATAATCTAAAAATATAAAAACAGCATGGTAACTAATGATAAAAGTGAGCGTAAACGGTATTGCAATGGTAGGAAACAAGGCCTAGGGTTCATACTTTCACTAGTGCAAGTTCTCTCAACGATAATAAGATAGATAGATCATATAACAATCCCTCAACATGCAACAAAGAGTCACTCCAAAGCCACTAATAGCGGAAAACAAACGAAGAGATTATGGTAGGGTATGAAACCGCCTCAAAGTTATTCTTTTGGATCAATCTATTCAAGAGTTCGTACTAGAATAACACTTTAAGACACAAATCAACCAAAACCCTAATGTCACCTAGATACACCATTATCACCTCAAGTATTCGTGGGCATGATCATACGATATGCATTACACAATCTCAGATTCATCTATTCAACCAACACAAAGTACTTCAAAGAGTGCCCCAAAGTTTCTACCGGAGAGTCAAGACGAAACCGTGTGCCAAACCCCTATGCATAGGTTCATGGGCGGAACCCGCAAGTTGATCACCAAAACATACATCAAGTGGATCACGTGATATCCCATTGTCACCACAGATAAGCACGGCAAGACATACATCAAGTGTTCTCAAATCATTAAAGACTCAATCCGACAAGATAACTTCAAACGGAAAACTCAATTCATCACAAGAGAGTAGAGGGGGGAGAAACATCATAAGATCCAACTATAATAGCAAAGCTCGCGATACATCAAGATCGTGACATAGAGAGAACACGAGAGAGAGAGATCAAACACATAGCTACTGGTACATACCCTCAGCCCCGAGGGTGAACTACTCCCTCCTCGTCATCGATAGCGTCGGGATGATGAAGATGGCCACCGGTGATGGGTTCCCCTTCCGGCAGGGTGCCGGAACGGGCTCCCGAGAGGTTTTTGGTGGCTACAGAGGCTTGCGGCGGCGGAACTCCCGATCTGTCTTCGTCTTTAATGGTTTTAGGGTATGTAGGCTTATATAGGTGAAAGAAGTCGGTCGGGCGAGCCTCGAGGGGCCCACGAGAAGGTAGGGCACGCCCAGGGGGGTGGGCACGCCCCTATCTTGTGGCTTCCTCGATGCTCCCCTGGCTTGCACTCCAAGTCTCCTTGGTCACGTTCGTTCCAAAAATCACGCTGCCGAAGGTTTCATTCCGTTTGGACTCCGTTTGATATTCCTTTTCTTCGAAATACTGAAATAGGTAATAAAACAACAATATGGGTTGGGCCTCCGATTAATAGGTTAGTCCCAAAAGTAATATAAAAGTGTATAATAAAGCCCATAAACATCCAAAAAGGGTAATATAAAAGCATGGAACAATCAAAAATTATAGATATGTTGGAGACATATCAATCGGCCGTGTTATTTTTCGGCGGAATGGGCTCTATAGCCTCGTCGTTGAATTTGGGCAGCAGCTTGCGCTTTGGGTAGCTCGTTGCGTGGCAATCGCCACCGTATTTTTCGTCTGTGTCGAGCACTTTGTTCCATCTGCGGTTGAGCGTATCCTGCGCGGCCTTAAGCCTTTGCTTCCGCTTCTTCAAGTTCCTCGCGGTGGCGATAAGCCTTTTGTGGAGGTTCTCTTGTTCCAAGTGCTTTTCCGGGATGATGAATGCATCATCGTCCGGACAGTTCTCCTCTCCAGAGATAGGTTGATGAGTTTTACCCTCGGCATCGCTGTGATCGGACAATGGCCTCGGACTATGTTCACCGTCCCCTGGCTCATCCAGCTCCATCGTTGGGTTCATGGGGTCGTCGTTGCCTTTAGAGTCGTCCGAGGCATTATTTGTGCGGTTATTGCTATTTTTGCTATGGCGGGATTTATAGTGGCGCCGACGTCAGCACTTTAGTTGCTTCTCAAGAGGGTTATCCTCCGTTGCATCCTTCCATTCTTCGCCATTGTTTAATTTGGGTGTGTCCACCATGTATATATAATATGACGAGGTGGCCGTCCAGCGCCCTGTGGGCGGTGGTTCCTGTTCTTCTCCTGCATCGTCGTCCATACCATTGATGTCTTTGGAGTCAAAATCAAGCATGTCAGTTAAGTCATCGACGGTGGCTATTAAGTGGGTGGTGGGTGGGTCACGAATTTCTTCGTCGTCCGCTTCCCACTCAAGCCGGACATAGTTCGGCCAAGAGTCTCCTGACAGGGAGATAGATTTCAGTGAATTTAGCACGTCACCCAAGGGTGAGTGCTGAAAGATATCCGCGGAGGTAAACTCCATGATCGGTGCCCAATCAGGCTCGATGAGCATGGATGCGTGCGGTTCGGAGCCTGCGGCCGGAGACGAGTCTGGGCGTCCGATGACATAGGCCTCATTGGAGGCGAAGTCTGTGTTCGGCTCTATCGCCGTTGAGTGTGCGGCCTCTATGGCGGGGTTCATCCACCCGTCCTCGGATGGCATGATCTGCTCCAGATTAAGAGCCGGGGCAACCGCAGGTGTGATCTCCCGAACACCGTCCGATGGCAGATCTAAGTCATGCTCATCGTGACTGTTCGGCGCACCTATCATGGGCTCGAATCCGTCGAAGATCAAGTCTCGCTATCGATCTGCTTCCTTGATGGCTTGCGGCGAGTTAGCTATCGATATGCTCCAGATGGCCGAATTGGCCGATCGAAGATCTATCTGGGGAGGAAACCTCACCCTGGATTGCATCATTGTAGATGATTGAAGGATCCATCAAGCCTTACCGTGACGACACAGTGGAACTCTCAATGAAAGCACCAATGTCGGTGTCAAAACAGGCGGATCTCAGGCAGGGGGTCCCAAACTGTGCATCTAAGGCTAATGGTAAAAGGAGGCGGGGGACACAATGTTTACCCAGGTTCAGGCCCTCTCGATGGAGGTAATACCCTACTTTCTGCTTGATTGATCCTGATGATATGAGTATTACAAGAGTTGATCTACCACGAGATCGTAGAGGCTAAACCCTATAAGTCTAGCCTATGATTTTGATTGTTGTTGTCCTACGAACTAAACCCTCCAGTTTATATAGACACCGGAGGGGGCTAGTGTTACACAGAGTCGGTTACAGAGAAGGAGATCTATATATCCGAATCGCCAAGCTTGCCTTCCACGCAAAGGAGAGTCCCACCCGGACACGGGACGAAGTCTTCAATCTTGTATCTTCATAGTCCAACAGTCCGGCACAAGTACATAGTCTGGCTATCCGAGGACCCCCTAATCCAGGACTCCCTCAGCCACCATGATGAGGAGGGAGTAGTCCACCCTCGGGGTTGAGGGTTTGTACCAGTAGCTATGTGTTTAATCTATTGCTCTCTCGTGTTCTTGATATGGCACGATCTTGATGTATCGCGGGCTTTGCTAATATAGTTGGACCATATGGTGTTTTCCCCTCTCTATCTTGTTGTGATGAATTGAGTTTTCCCTTTGAGATTTCATTTTATTGGATTGAATACTTTTACGGATTTGAGATCACTTGATATACGTCTTGCATATGAATACCCGTGGTGACAATGGGGTATTATTTTGATTCACTTGATATATGTTTTGGCACTCAACTCGTGGATACCCGAGGTGACATTGGGGTAATCTACGCATAGGGGTTGATGCACGTTCTTGTCTTTGTTTCTCTGGTAGAAATCTTGGGGCACTCTTTGAGGTTCTTTGTGTTGGATTGAGTACTATGAATGTGAATTTGATTTGGTGTTATTTTAGTACGAACTCTTGATAGATCGATCGGAAAGAATAACTTGGTATTATTTTAGTACGAACTCTTCATAGATCGGTCGGAAAGAATAACTTGGTGTTATTTCAGTATGAACTCTTTGATAGATCGATTAGAAAGAATAGCTACAAACAATTTATTCTTATGTTCTCCGCTAGATAAGAACTGTGGAGTGATTCTTGTTTGCACGTTGGGGGATGGTTATGTGATCCAATTATGTTATCATTGTTGAGAGATTGCAGAGCGAAAGTACGGACCCTAGGCCTCAAAGCATTGCAATACGCACCCTAGGCCTCATTTTCAAGCATTGCAATACCGCTTGCCGTGAGTTCGGTACGAGGGCGGAGGATGCGCGGAGAGCAGATCGAGGCGATGCGCGCGGGGGATTTTTACCCAGCTTCGGGCCGCGATGGTCGCGTAAAACCCTACTGCTGCTTTGTGTTGTATTTTGCTCGGGAGCTTGAAGATCTACAGTGGTGGCTATACCGAGCGGGAGGGTTGCCAATGGTTCGAACCCCCTCTACGTTGTGCATGGGCCTCCTTTTATAGGGCAAGGGGTCACCGACAGGTGTCAACGTAGGAAAGAGGGGTAAAAATGTAAAAGAGGTGGTAGTTGGAACAGTCGGGAACAAAGGCAGCCACAAGGCTTGAACAAAGGATTCTACCTACTTTTGACAGAGGGGACAAGAGCATTAATGCCGTCGCCGCCGACCCCAAAAGCTCCCGCCCTTGCGTCTCCGCTTGCCACGGTGATGGAGCCACCACTGGGAGTGCCACCGCACCCCTCATGCAAGACACCACCCGCCACGCTGCCTGGAGAGGGCTTGAGGCGACGCTGGGCGGATGAGCTGGAGTGCGGGCACACATGCTCTCCCGCAAACACCTTGCCGGGTCTTGATCTTGCCGGGCCCGGAGCTTGTCGGGCTTGTAACTTGTCGCCCCGGCCCTCGCCGAGACGCTGTGAGTAGCGCCGAGGCGTGTCTTCGTGATGTAGTCTTCTAATCTCCCGGCGAGCTCCTCTCGCCAGGGCTTGCATGGGTGACGTAATCTTGAGCTCGAGGCGGCCTTCCCGGCAAGCTCCTCTTGCCGGGGCCTTGAGCTTCTGTCTTGTACACTTTGTTCTTGAATGGCTTGGTATGGAGCAGGAAGGGCCTCCGGCAAGCATTTGGTGGACCCAGCTGCAGGGAGCTGCGACTGCCCGTGCACAAGTTGGGGTACTGAGGTACCCCCTACCTTAGTACACCGACAGGAGCCCCCGGGCCTGGGCCACACACGGTGCCGAGCGCTGTTGGGCCAGGCCCAAGACAGTGCATGGGCACACGCAGCCCATGGCGTGAAGTGTCTGCTTCTGCATCTACCGCCTCCCCTCCCGTGACGGCACGCGTCGATTGCGGCGTCGTGGGAGACGTGGGCGGCGCATGCAGCCTTTAAGGCATCCACCCCGTGATCATGGCGCGGAGCGGGGTCGCCTCACCCGTCGCTCCGGCTCCGCTTTTTCGCCACGCGGCCCTCATGCACGGGGGTCGGGCGGCGAAGGTGGGAGACCGAGCCGCCACGGTGGAGAAGGCGAGTCGGCCCGCGCCTCCGCCGCCTCGCTTCTGATTGGTTGAGCGGGGCGGTTGAGCCCCCACCTCGCCCCTTTAAAAAGGGCAGAAGGGGAGCACAATGGCCACACTCATCCTCTTCTTCCTTCGTCTTCATCTTCTGTTCTTCTTGCCGCCATGGAAGGAGGGAATCCCAGCTCCTCGACGGTGGCGGCGAGGGTCGCTTCTAGGCAGCGCACCACTCCCCATCCCGCTCCCGTGACAGTGGAGCCGGCCACGAGAGGGAGAGGGAGGGGGCGTGGCCGCGGACGAGGCCGAGGGCGTGGCCGAGGCGGTCGGGGAGAGGCGGTCGTGGTGACGTGCCTCCCGCCTCCTCCGCGCCTCTCGACCACGGCGCGTCCACACCGAGATGACCCACGGAGTTCTTCATCAAGCTTCGCGGGCGCCTCGTCGTCGCCTCCGCTGCCGCCCCGTCATGGACGCAATGGGGCCGGATCCACCCGACGTGATGGAGTTGCGCGATGAGGGGCTGCGGGATCAGCGCACTTTCGGGTGAGTGTCGTGTCCCCAGCCCCGGCGTGATGTTCTTCGACCGAGGGTGGAAGACGTTCGCCGGATCCATAGCTTGACGGCGGGTTCACCCTCCATTTCAAGTTAATGGATGGTGACCTTCTCGCCGCCAAGGTCTTCGGCGACCACGGACCCGGCACGCTGCTGTGTGGACAGCTCCTCGGATAGCGGCGGCTCCTCCCGAGCGAGAGTGACGAGGAGGAGAGCGACAGCGGCGACGAGGGGATGGCGGGCCCGACCAGGCGTCGGACACCGCTGCCTCACAGCGCCACCGGCGACCCCATCTTCTGGTCGCCGGCCTTCGAACTCCCGGGGCCGCCTTCTTGGCGGCTGGCGTGAGGAGGCTGCGGAAGAGGAAGAGGGGAGTGGCGGCAAGGCCGTTAATCGAGTACGAGGGCGAGGTGCCCTCGTGCGTCCCACCACCCCGCCTTCAAGCTCTGCCTCCGACGCCTTCTCCTCCGCCAATCTCCTGGCCGCCCCGGGTGTTCTCTTGGTGTCTTCTGGCGCCATGGCTCTCGGGCATGCGCCCCATGCCCGCCACCTTGCGCAGCTCTCGGGCACGGCGGCGCCACCGCCACGCCTCCTAGGCGCCTTCGCCCTTCCCGACAAGCTCCTCTTGTCGGGCCTCCTCCCAGCAGCTTATCTCGCCGGGGCTCTTGACCTACCTCCTAACTCCCGAACAGAGAAACAGGAGAGGGATCACGGCACCTTATCTTTTCAATTTGTAAGCCCTCGGCATTAGCTGCATTTAAGAACTTGTAATCCTCTCTATCATGTTTTTCATCCTCTATGGACTTGTACTATGCTAGGATGTTTTAATGAAAAGAGGGAAAGCTTGCCGGACTGAGTCTTTTACTTGATCGCGGTCTTGTGTGTTCTTACGCTATCGGGAGCTTGCCGGGCAAACACGCTTGCCGAAAAGGGACAGCCAGCGGCGGTGTTGCTTCCGCAAGCAACCTTGCTGCCAGGGCTATGACGCTTAACTTGCCGAGCAGGCTCGAAGCAAGATAAGGGTGCAGCGCACACTTGTGTTTGTTGAGCGGACTCGGAAACAAACCAAGTACGCAACTGGACCACGACTCGGTTCCTCCACGTACGGGTTTTTACAAGACACGCTCGTTCAAAGACGCAGCCCTGCATCTCCCGGTCCATAAGAGGATGCATGACGAGGGATGAAAAACTTATCTGATACTGCAGCCCCCAGCAACTCTGGCTTGCCGGGGACGAATCTTGGCGCTCGCAGCCCCCAGCGAGGCTGGTTTGCCGAGGAAAAACCTTGACACTCGCAGCCCCCGGCGACCCGGACTTGCCGGACCCCAGGCGCTGGTGTGGTCTTTCGGTTCCGCCTTGTTGCTGCAATTTCAGTCATGAAAATAGCTGAGGTAGATATGCGACGGCTCCGTGTATATGTATGTGTATATAAATCTTGACTATGCAATACGATGCCGTGCCTTGCCCCTCGTATGTTTGTACTCTACGCTCTCGGGAAGCTTGCCGGGGCGAACACGCTTGCCGAAAAGGGACAGCCACTGGCGGTGTCGCCCCGACAAGCCACCTTGCCGGGCCATTATGACGCTTAACTTGCTGAGCAGGCTCGAAAGCAAGATAAGGTGCAGCAGACACTTGAGTTTGTTGAGCGGACTCGAAACAAAACAAGCACGCGAATCGGGCCGCGACTTGGCTCCTCTCGCCCAAGTCTCTCATACGGCGACATCTCACGGCAGGGGCTCGCCACGTTATACCC
>JAHHZJ010005309.1:0-19193 GCA_021437245.1 Aegilops speltoides | reverse complement strand
ACCATCATGCCACCGGCCAGCCCACGCCGACGCACCCAGAGGCTCCGCCGACCTCCTCTTCCTCCCCACCCTCCACGGGTCTCCGGAAGCCTCGCATCGCCGCCACGCCGCTGTTCTCCTCGGCTCACCACTGCCGCTGCCGATTCGCCAGCCAACAAGGCCCCCGAGCCTCGCCGACCATCCTCGCAGCTCGCTGTGAGCCATCGTCCGATTCCCCTGCCCTGGCTGCCCTTAGCCTTCAGAGCCGCCGCCTTTGAGCTCCGGCTCGACGCCGCCAGCAATGTCGCTGCTGTGGCCACGGTCACCAGAGCGCCCAACCGAAAGCACACTATCGTGCTCCACACCTCACTAGGAGCACGAGCACGCACCAACACCTCCCTAACGCCTCAGAACGCCGATTCCGACCGCACTAACTCCGGCCGCCGCATGAAGCTCGCCACGACGACATAAAGCCACTCAGCACGGCCATCACCACCATTCGACGCAAGGAGCAAGGGCTCTCCAACGAGCCCAAGCACAGCCTCGCCAGGCCTCAGAAGGCGATCCAAGATCGCGCCGGCTGCCTCGGGCTTCGCGGCCATGTCGCCGGTGGTTTGACCCACCTGACCACGGCAGAACCCCTGATCCTCGACAAGTGGGCCCAGCCTCAGAGCTAATTAGGATTAGCGCCATCACTGCTAGTCAAGCCTCGACATCGACAAAGGCCCCAAATACCACTAATTCCTAACTAGGATTAATTTAACCCTGCTTAACCTCGTCATCGACGTGGTGGCCCCCACACGCCAGTTTGACCTGGTCAGCCCCGTTGACTTGTCGACATCATGTTGCCGTTATGTCGACGCAATTAGTTATTTTCTCGATTTAAAATAAGTCAGAAATTCCGTAAAATGATTTAAACTTCAAAATTCATAGTAATTCAACCGTAACTCCAAATTAAATAAATTATATATGAAAAATTATCGTAAAAATTCAAGGAATCCATCTGTACCATTTTCATGCATGTTAGAACAACTTATAGCTGCTGTTTAGCACAAATCAATTAAAGGGCATTTAAATAATCATATATGGAGTTTGAATTTGAATCTTATATTCAAACCAACTTCATTTAATCTGCTAGTTGCATTAGCCCAAAACACATTCATATTGCCATGTCATGAGCATGCATCATATTGTGCATTGCATTGATTGTATTTCTTCCGTTGTTGGTATCTCGTCCCTCTCGTAGACGCTGCATCGATGATGTGATCGCCGACACCGATGAAGACTCAATGTTATCTTCGGCGCTGCAAGCAAAACCCCTTGTTCATTCCGATAAAATCCCACTCTCTCGCCTCCCGCTTCTTTTTACCGCATTAGGACAACAACGAATCATTTGTTACTTGTCATGTAGCTGAACCCCTTATCCATTGCATGACCTGTCATTCCACAAGAATAGATGAAACCCACTAGCATGAGTAGGAGTTGTTTGAGCCTCACAGCCTACTCATACATGCTTGTTTGTCATGCCTCGCACGCTTAGAGTTGAGTCGGTCCGATTCATCGAGGATGAATCGAGGTGTGTGAACATGTTCCATCGTGTGAGCTAAGTGTGAACACGATTTGGTAAAGGTATCAGTGAGAGGCCATGTAGGAGTACATGGTGGGTTGTCTCATTGAAGCCGCCCTTAGGAGCTGAGTTCTGTGTTTGTGATCCATGATTCAGCTACTACCATGCATTGGGCCCTCAAATATGACCCCGCCGACTTCTTATTCACCCTTGTCCTCCGTCTGTGAGTTGCAAGTAGTTTCGTGTTTGTAGTATGTCGAGGCCGGCGCAAGGTCGGACCGTAGGGGTGGGCTGTGATGCGGTAGGCACGCGGTCGGGTAAACCGGCGCCTGCTTGGTGTCACGAACCCCGCTCACATCGCTTGGGGGCTATGAGCGAAACTTCGCCGAACTCCTCATAGATGGAACCCAAATAGGCGATAAACCCGACTAGAGACTTGAGTGTTCAGGTAGGTCGTGGTCACACCCACGCCGCCGCTGAAGTCCGCCGAGCACATGTCGTGTGCACGCTAAGTGGTGGAAACATGTATGAAGAAGTACACCCTCGCAGGTTAATATGATCTATTCAATAGCCGTGTCCGCGTAAAGGACTTCGGGTTGCCTATAACAGTTCATAGACAAGTGAAAGTGGATACTCTAAAATGCGCAAGATAAGTGTGAGTGCTATGGATGGCGCTCGTAGTGAGACGGAGCGGTCCATAGTGGTGTATTGATATGGTGAATATGTGGACTCGCAGCGCCACCTCAAAATAGTTACTTGCGCCATAGTTTAGGATAGCCACCGAGTCAAAGCTGGCTTGTCATGTTAAACTCCACCATCCCTTTGTTGATAATGATGCATATGTAGTTAGTTCGATGTAAGTCTTGTTGGGTACATTTGTACTCACGCTTGCCTATTTTATGTTTTTTGCAGAGACCTCGGTCTCGCTTAGTAGTTCCGCTGTGGACTTCGACGCTTAGCTTATTACCTCAGCTACGATCTTGTGCCCTCGGCAGATCTCGGTAGATAGTCGCTTTTCAGCCTTTTTTCATTTATAGATGTCTCAGATTTACATGATAGCCTCCGCTTGTGTTTTGACTTGTATGCTCAATGTTGGGTCATGAGACCCCTGCTTTGTAATATCTCGCCTCGTGAGCCTATTGAATAAATACTTGAGTCATAGAGTCATGTTGTGATGCCATGTTGTATTTGCACATATCGAGCATATTGTGTGTATGTTATTGAAATGCTTGGTATGTGGGATCCGACTATCTAGTTGTTTATCCGTAGTAGCCTCTTCACGGAAATGTCTCCTAGTGTTTCCACCGAGCCATGGTAGCTTGCCACCGCCCGAATCACTTAGGCTGGCCGCATGTGTCCTTCTTCGCTCTCGTGGTCCGTCCTTCAGTGAAATGTCACGCTGAGTACCGGAGTCCCGTTAGCCCGCCATGCCCGCTTATCGGAGTCCTCTAGCCCAAAGCTACAGCCCGAACTTACTCGCTGATGACCGATATGTTCGATGTCGGGTCATGGATGCTCGTCCCCGTAAGTCTGTGCCACTTTGGGTTTACGACTAGCCATGTCAGCCCGGCCCTTTTCATATGGATGCTAGCGACACTATCGTGACACGCTGTCAAAAGGCGCAAACGGTCCCGGCTAAGGTAAGGCGACACCGTTGGGATACCGTGGCGTGAGGCCGCAAAGTGATATGATGTGTTACAGTGCTAGATCGATGTGACATTGAGTCGGGTCCCGATAACGGTGGCAAGTAACTAAACCAAATATCGACGTGAAATTAATTGAAGGGACCAAACAAAGCGGATTTAAACCAAGAATATCACCTCCCTTTAATAGTAGGTATAGATATGAAGATGCCATTTCTTTGTCGATTTAATTTGAAGACCAAGGAAGAACTTCAGCTCACCCATCATGGACATCCGATATTGTTTTGCATCATGTACCCAAACTCATCACTATACTTATGGTTGGTGCAGCCGAAGATTATGTCATCCACATAAATTTGGCACACAAACAGTTCACCATCATATGTCTTCGTGAAGAGTGTGGGATCGAGGGATCCTGGTTTGAAGCCTTTGCTCTTCAGGAAGTCTTTGATTGTATCATACCATGCGCGAGGAGCTTGTTTTAGGCCATACAGTGCTTTGTTTAGCTTGTACACCATATCAGGATGTTTTGGATCTTCAAAGCCAGGTGGTTGAGCGACATATACTCCTTCTTCAATCTTGCCTTTTAGAAATGCACTCTTCACATCCATTTGATATAGCAAGATGTTGTGATGATTAGCGAGGCTAGCAAGATGCTAATAGCTTCAAGCCTAGCTACAGGAGCAAATGTTTCATCAAGTCAATTCCTTCAACTTGAGTATATCCTTGAGCCACAAGACGGCTTTGTTTCCGATTTACTTGACCATGCTCATCTTGCTTGTTTCGATATATCCACTTTGTTCCAATAATGTTATGCTTATGAGGGTCAGTCACTTGAAAAGTTCCCAAACATTATTCAGCTTGAACTGCTGAAGTTCTTCTTGCATGGCTTGAATCCATTCAGGTTCCATAAAAGCTTCAAAGAACTTTCTTGGTTCTCGATATTGACACAAATGAAAAGTGCCCACGTAAGTTTGCTAGCTGTGTTGCTTTTGATCGAGTGAGTGGACCAGGCGCATTGATGCTATCAATTATTTTCTCTATTTGAACTTCATTTGCAACACGAGGATGAACATGACGAAGACTTTGCTCTTGCTGATCATTGTCATCATTGGGAGAATTGTCTTTGGTCTGAGCATTGTCTTCAGGTTGATTTGGTGCAGAGATGATAAGTTCCTCTTTAGGCTGTGCTTCAGAAGGCATGATTTCACCCTTGATAGATTCACTTGGAGAGGCTTCATCTAGTGTACTTGGCAGGAGTTCTCTTTGTGAACCATTGGTTTCATCAAATTTCACATCCACAGTTTCGACGATTTTGTAGAGATAGAGGTTGAAGACTTTGTAGCAAAGGTGAATCCTTTCCATAGCCAAGCATGAAGCCTTCGTGAGCCTTAGGTGCAAATTTTGACTTGTGATGGGGATCCTTGATCCAGATCAGCTCCAAATACTCAAGTAATCGACGCTTGGCTTCTTGCCAAGAAGGAGCTCATAGGATGTTTTGTTTAGAAGCTTATGGATGTACACACGGTTGATGATGTGACAGTCAGATCAATAGCTTCAGTGCACTAACTTTCTTCGTGTCTTGTATTCATCTAGCATTGTTCGAGCCATCTCAATGAGGGTTCTGCTTTTGCGCCAAGGATGCCATTTTGCTGAGGTGTGTATAGAGCAGAGAACTCATGAGTGATTCCCATTGTATCCAGACATGATCAAGTCCGTGTTCTTGAATTCAAAGCCATTGTCACTTCGATATGCTTGATCTTCACGCCATAATTGTTCATTGCTCGATTATGGTTGCCCAAGACATCTTGCACTTCAGCCTTGTAAAGAATTATATGAACCCATGTGTATCTTGAGTAGTCATCAACAATGACGGCTTAGAGACAAAGCGCTATTGTGAGAGTGGAGTAGTGAGTAGGTCCAAATAAGTCCATGTGTAATACCTCGAAGGGTTGAGATGTTGTCATGATTGTCTTTGAGGGGTGCTTTGCCCTTGTCATCTTTCCAGCTTCACAGGCACCACACAGATGATCCTTCTTGAACTTGACATCCTCGATGCCAATGACATGCTTCTTCTTGACGAGTGAGTGTAAGTTCCTCATGCTAGCATGTCCTAGCCTTCGATGCCAGAGCCAGCATTCTGAAGCTTTTGTGAGAAGACATTTTATTATGCGTCCTTAATGTGTTTTAGGTCCCCAGCAATAGTATTGGACGCCATTGATTGTCGGGTCGAGACCTTATTCTCGCAAAAGAGAGTTGTTCTTCTTGCCACCCACATCTTCAGGGTGGCTTAGAAGCAATGAGTCTAAGTGCAGCATCTCGAGAATTTTGGCTTTGAAGCCCTAGCAAATAGCCTTGCAGAGATGAATGATACTCATATGAATAAGCGTAAAAGTTCTTAGTCCTATGAACATAGCGGTTCAAGATACACGCCATATTCATAAGTCTGAGCATGATTTCTCGCAAAACATTAGCGTTAGGGTGACTCATGTGAGTCCTCAGATCTCGTATGAAGCCTTTGGGCCACATGAAGCTATAGGTCTGGGATTTGTCTTCTTCCTTGGTGGTGTCATGACGACATTCACACGAAGATTCTCAATGTACTGCTTAGGTACCCAGATCTTCTTCATAGGTGGTCCATTCCTGCAGTTAGTACCAATGTACCTGGCAAACACTTCACCATTCTGATTCTTGAACAACTTATAGTTTGCATCAAAGGATTCATCAATGATAATAGGATTAGCACAGGTAAAGCCAGATAAAGTGGATGGATCTACTGAAGGTTCCTTTGCAGCAATGTAAGTGCATCTAGTGCCCCTTAGTGATTTTGGTGTATTGAAGACTTATAGGTTAAGTAACTGATGCGTTTGTGAGTGTACACAGGTCTATAAGTCTATGAGGAGTTTGATATTTACAGAGAAAGTCGACCCCTAAAAATGAAGTTCTTCGACTGAAGACTTTGATATTCTGAATACTTTCTGAAGACTTTGAAAGTGAAGAAATTGGTGTGACCTTGAAGACTTGATATTCATTCGAGAAATATGAAGCGTGAAGACTTTTGTTTTCGTAGTTTCATTTTCTCTTTCTTGAGTCATAGGAAACACCGATCGTTAAAGGGGGTCGAGGAAATACTAAGAAAAATTTCCATGTGATGCTCAACTCAAAATCCTACACCTACCAATCCCTTCGAGTGAAGCCATTGAAATCTCATATAGTTCACCAAATTCATCAAAGGATGAGACGCAGTTCTTCCGGTCACCGATGACTTTGCTCGACCGAGGAGTTAGGAATTTGCTGGCGAATTGCCTACACAAAGGAGGAACATGATAGCCCCGAGGAATTTGAGAGTCAAATTTCCGATCGCTGTCGTTGCGCTACCGGCTGTCCCAAAATATCTTATCCACCTAACGGTCATATCATTGAAGGGCATTTATGTCTTATCATGTCAGTTGCTCCCTAGGCTATAAATAGCCACTCTACAACCACTAGCTGGTTGGCTGCCCGAGAGAACTTGACCCTTGTCATTTGAGAGCAACCCATCCTCCGAGGACTTTGAGCGAAAAATCATCAAGTGAGGAAAATCCCAAAACCAAACCCCCACAAACCCAAAGTGATTGAGCATCATCAAGAAATTGATCCTGCGTGGATCCGACGCTTGTTACCTTTGAAGACTGTGGCTTCTTCCAGACGGTTAGGCCAAGGTCTAGAGCATCCAAGAGGAATTGTGGATCGCCGAGTGACCAAGTCTTTGAAGGTTTGGAAGTCACCAAGACTTACCACGAGTGATTGGACGAGGCCTGTGTGGTCTTAGTTCAAGGAGAATACGGTGAGGATCGGTGTCCCGAGTTGCGCTCGTAGACCGGGTGTCCGTGATCGTGTCCTCGAGTTTAAATACTCACCGCTTCCAACCGACGTATAATCGAGACAACAGCTTGGAACTGGTTTACCAAATCATTGTCATCACCAATCGACCGTTCTATTTATTCAACTCTTCCATTTCCTCACTCTTTGTTGAATGTTGTTCATATCTCGTGTTTGAAGATTTTGATCAAGACTTTCACAAATTCCTCAAATCAATTTCTTCACCGCTTGTCTTCATCTTGCTATCCTGTGTTTACGCTTCTCGCGACTGCTTTAGTCTTCATTTCATCATGCCGACTATGTGTGTATCCCGTTATGGTTACTTCGAGTACATATTCCGCCGCAAGTAGTTCTTGGCTAAGGAATTTCTCACTAGCAAATTCCTCAAGAAGAATTCATAAAAATCGCCTATTCACCCCCTCTAGTCGATATAACGACTTTCAATTGGTATCGAGCGCAGGTACCCTTGTTCTTTGTGATTTTGGTTTAACCACCGAGTTTTAGTTATGTCGACCGCAGTATGATCAAGGTCTCGCCGGTGTCCTACCTTTGATGGAACGGACTACCCCTTATCGAAGAACAAGATGCTAATGCATCTTGAGGCAATTGACAATGATCTCCGGTATGTTGTGGAAAATGGTGTCCCTCCGTCATCAAACACCGACCGCCACCGATGTGAAGAGATTCAAACAACTCGATTCTCGTTAAGAATATCATCTCGTGGGCCATCCGAGCAAAGGACAAGATGGAAGAGTGAGTGCTTTGAAACCGCTGTTTATCCGGGATAGGTCAGTCCAAAGTAAATGAAGGAGTTTCAACTCAGCGTGACTTCGAGTCGATGTTCTTCTAATCTCTTCAACCACTTCAAAAGACTCGACAATGAGAATGTCCAACAAACCTTTGATCGCTCATCGACATCTCAAATGAGCTTCAAGCCCTCGCGCCATCGACATCAATCGATCATGAAGTTGTGAAGAAACCGCCGAGATCGCTGATTCCTCATTTGATACTCGGGACCGATGATACAAGAACATGCCGACTACAAGTCGCTTGATCCCGCCGATATCCTCGAACGGCTAAACACTCACGAAGTTCCAAATTTGTCAAAAGAGAGATCTCTATGGCTCAAACTATGGCAAACCACGTGGCCTTGAAGGCTAAGGTTGTGTCCGACTCAATGTGAGGATTCGTAGTAGCCTTGGTGATCCTCAAGAATCGAGCCAGATCTAGCTCGCTTGTGAAGAAATTCCGTAAGTTCACAAGACGGGGTCGCTTTGGAAAACCTCAAGAGGAAATGATTCTCATCCAAAGGACTACAAGAGAATACTTTGCCACAAATGCAAGAAGCCCGGTCACTATATTCAAGATTGTCCTCGGGGAAAAGGAAATGAAGAAGAAGAAATACAAGGTTTACGCTCATGATATGAAGAAGAAGAAGAAATCGCAAAATCTTCGCCATCAAAACCCTCAAAGTCTTCATCTCACAAGAAGGGAGCTCCAAGAAAGCTCGGGCATTCATTGGCAAGGAAATGGACTCGTCGAATCTGAGGAAAATGATGAAGAGGAGGAGTCCAAGAATCTGAAGTCCGTGTGGCAAGTCCGGTTGCTACATCGCTGCCACAAGAAGTCCATCTTCAACATCAAGAAACCGACTCCACCAACAAGCCCGATGAAGATAATGATGGCTACGCCCCACCTATTGCTTCATGGCAAAAGGAGCTAAGGTACTCAAATACAACTCCTCCGATTCTAGTGAAAATGAATCGATGAGGATCTCAAGCCTAGCTACTCTAAACTTGCTAAAATTGCTGTGAAACAACAACGGGCTCTTGAAAAGGTTCAAAACATGCTAGATAAAAGTGATGATATGTTGGGTGAAGAAATGGATCGACTAAAGCCCTCGATCGAAAATCTTCGAGACTTCAAGATAAGTATGATAACCTTCAAGGTCATCATAACTCTCTCTTGTCTCGATCATGAGAAACTTTCATTAATTTCTTCAAGAAAAGCAAGATCACGAGAAGCTTTCTTGAAGCTATTCAAAGAAAGGAAGATCTTGAAAAGCTAAGAGTGTGTTATGAAGATCTTCGTAAGGAGCGCGATTCATTACTAGCTCAACAAATCAGCGCTTCTCGTGAAGAATTTGTTCCTCCATGCTTAAAGTGCATTGAACGTGAATCGCTAATTCTTCACTTGAATGTTCAAATGCTTCAATTGTTACAAATTCTTCATCCGCCTCGCTATCACTAATTCCTCATCCGAGGACATTGCTAGTATCAATCGACAATGCAGGGTGAAGGAATTGTACATGACAGCACGCATAAAGGCCTCAAAGGGCATCGACACTTTGTGATGTGCTCAAAAGCGATCCTCAACAGTAAACCCTAGGAAAGAGGGTATTGCCTTTGAGAGGAAACTCAATGCCGATGGAACATATTGAAGCTCGAAAGCAAGATCCCAACACCTCATGGGTTGCCGCAAAGGACCTCCAGTTGATCCATCTAACTTATCCGCTTTACGGTGAATCTTCTCATTCTTCCGATGAGTCATTTGACTCAACTACAAACTGCTCAAAAATCGAATGGTGAAGTATTTGCTAGATATGTTGGCACTAATCGCAGAACGGTTCCCTATGAAGAAAACTGGTTCCCAAAAGTTGTGTTGAAAGTCTTCAGTGAATGTCCCATGACACCACCGTGAAGAACAGAACCCCAGATCAAATTCTTCATATGGACCAAACTCTTCATATGGATCCAAGTCCTCATATGGACCAAATTCTTCACGAGGATCAAATTCTCAACTGGATCAAAGTCTTCATATGATTATCATTGTGCTAATAACTCTGCCTCGCAGGTAGAGCTAAGGGCTATGAATATGTGCATTATTCTTCAAACCATTATGTTCATAAGTCCTCAAGAATTACTCGCTTATTCATATGCATACCCTAACCCTCTCATGCTGCTTAAATGGTTTGGCATCTTTGCCACCTTTCTCACATGTTGCTCGCAGGATGATGAACTCTTTGCCACCCTCCGCATGTGGGTGGTGAAGAAAAGAACTAATATCTTCGCAGGTCAGTCTCCAGACGTGTTCTAACGCTCAAGAATTTGCCGGGACCGATAAAATGCCGAAGGACGCAGCGTAATCATGATGAAATGAACTTTCATTTCACACGCCCTAATATCGCTATATCTGCTATCGCTTGATGAAATTCATCCGATGAACTTGATATCATATTCTTCATTGATGAAGCATATGAGATTGTAAGTTACACTAATTCATCTCGCAGGATGATCAACCCAAAACCACCGAATGGGTCCTCGATAGTGGATGTACAAATCACATGACCGGTGACAAGAATCTATTGATTGATGTTCCTTTATCACCGCCACCTCAAGCATATCATCTTTTGCCGACAAAGGCAAAAGTCGTATTGGGTCTTGTAAGGTTGCTATCTCTAAGGATAAGCACATGGACAAAGTCATGCTTGTTGAGTCCTTAGGATACAATCTTATGTCACCTCGATGCTTTGTGATCTTGATATGGTTGTTGTCTTCGAAAATATCGCTGTGTTGTGATTATGGAAGTCGACAATTCCAAAGTCTTCAAGGCTTTAGAGAGGAGATCAGATATTGTTGATTTTCTACAGACCACAACCAGCCGTGGTGTTTACTAGCAAAAGCTTCGTATAATGGCTATGGCATCGACGACTTGGTCATGCAGCATGAGGAATTTGAACACGCTATGGAAGAAGAAGCATGTCATTGGCATTGAGAATGTCAAATTCTCAAGGATCACTTATGCAGAGCATGAAGCCGAAAATGACCAAGGCCAAGCATCCAATGATTTACTATCATGACCACTACCCGTCCATTCAATTGCTTCACATGGACCTCTTCGACCTAACCATTATTCAGCAATACTAATGATGCATCTCTATATGGTTTTGTCATTGTTGATGATTATTCTCGATATACATGGGTACACATTGTTACCTACAAACATGAAGTGCGTGAAGTCTTCAAACGATTTTCTCGAGGGCTTCAACCAACTTTGGTGTGAAGATCAAGCATATCGAAGTGACAATGGAACCGAGTTCAAGAATTCGGTCTTGATGCTTATCTTGATGAACTTGGTATTACTCATGAATTATCTGCTCCCTATACTCCTCAGAGAATGGCTGTGGAGCGCAAGAATAGAACTCTTGTTGAGATGGCTCGCACTATGCTTGATGAATACAAAACGCCTCGCCGCTTTTGGATTGATGCAATTGATACTACCCGCCACATCATCAACAGAGTATATCTTCACAAATTCTTCAAGAAGACTCCTATGAACTCCTCACCGACAAGAAACCCAATGTGAGTTATTTCAAAGTCTTAGGTGCTAAATGTTGATTAGAGATCCTCACCACAACTCTAAATTTGCACCGAAAGCACATGAAGGTTTTATGCTTGGTTACGAAAGGACTCAGACACCCTACAAGAGTCTTCAACATTGTTCTTCACAAGATTGTCGACATCAGAGATGTGCGGTTCGATGAAACTAATGGCTCGCAAAGAGAGCACCTACCTTCTATGTTAGATGAACCAGCACCGAGGATGCTATCAAGCTCAAGGCAACCGAGGATGTCATTCCTATCAAGAATCAATCAAGAATTCATTCCTGCTCGCGGAAGAACGCCGAGCTGATGCACCAAGAACATGATGAGGAAAATGGTGTCAAGAAAATGCTGATCAAAATCCTCAATGACAGCCCACTCATCCACGCTGCAAAAAGAAGTGCAAGTGGAGAAGATCATCGATGACATTAGCGCACCAGTCCTCTCACACGCTCAAAGCCTCACACTTATCTAACTTTTGTGGGCACTATGCTTTTGTTTCTATCTCGAGCCCACTAAGGTAGATGAAGCATTTCGAGCCGGAGGATTCAGGCTATGCAAGAAGAATTACATCGCTCGAGTTGAACAATGTCCGGAATTGGTCAATCGCCCAGATCCTCGCAAGCATAATATCATTGGCACAAAGTGGATCTACCGCAACAAGCAAGATGAAAATGGCCTTGTGGTGAGGAATAAGGCACGGCTAGTAGCTCAAGGCTACACACAGGTTGAAGGAATTGATTTCGATGAAACTTTTGCACCTGTTGCTAGACTTGAGGCTATTCGTGATTTTACTTGCCTATGCTAACCATCATGATATCATCTTATATCAAATGGATGTGAAAAGTGCATTCCTCAATGGTAAGCTTGAGGAAGAAGTATATGTTGCTCAACCCCCAGGTTTTGAAGATCCCAAGAATCCTGACAAAGTCTTCAGACTCAATAAGGCCCTCTATGGCCTCAAGCAAGCCCCCAAGCGTGGTATGACACATTGAAGGAATTCTTCAGAAGAATGGCTTCACACCCGTTCACTCGACCCTACTCTTTTTACTAAATCATATGATGGTGAACTGTTTGTGTGCCAAATATATGTTGATGATATTATCTTTGGTTGTACTAACCAACGATATAGTGATGAATTTGCCTATATGATGAGTGAAGAATATCAAATGTCTATGATGGGAGAATTGAAATTCTTCTTAGGTCTTCAAATTCACAAGAAAGACAATGGCATATTCATATCTCAGAGAAATACTCAAAGATGTAATCGAGGAAATTCGACATGCAAGATTGCAAAGGCGCTAAAATTCCTATGCCCACAAATGGTCATCTATGCAATCGATGAAAATGGTATTGATTTTGATCACAAGGTATACCGCCCATGATTGGTTCCTTATTGTACTTATGTGCATCTAGGCCGAGATATAATGCTTAGTGTTTGCATGTGTGCCCGATTTCAAGCTGCACCAAGGAATCACACATAAGGCTGTGAAGCATATTCTTCGATATCTAGCTCACACACCAACACTAGGATTATGGTACCCCAAGGGCTCGCTTTTGATCTCATTGATATTCTCGACTCGACTATGTCGGTGATCGTGGACCGTAAGTCAACATCCGCACTTGTCATTTCCTGACGATCTTTGGTCCGTTGGTCCTCAAGAAACAAAACTGCGATCATTGTTCATCGCTAAAGCTGAATACATTGCTGCTGGCTCATGCTGTGCTCAATCGCTGGATGAAGCAAACCTCAAGGACTATGGCGCTAACGTGAAGAATGTGCCTCCTCAATGTATAATGAGAGTGCCATCAAATTGATCACAACCCGCCCAGCACTAGAATACTAAGCACATCCAGATTCGCCATCGCTTTTCGTGATCATGTGTTGAAAGGCGACATTCCATCGAAAGCACGTGAAGATCAAGAACAGCTAGCTGATATCTTCACTAAGCCCTTGGATGAGAAGAAATTTAGCAAGTTGCGTGTGAGCTAAATATCTTAGAATCTTCGAATGTTCTTTGAAAAGGACACACATCCTAACCCTTATGCATTGATGACTTAGATGTGCAACACATGAAGAAACGCTTTTCTTCAATCAATGAAGAATAACACTCTAAGTGTGAAGAAATTAATGAAGAATTTGATTCTCGTAACCCAACGACAATTGTACGCTGTGTCTCAAATCATCATTCTTATACTGGGTAATACGCCACCACAAAAGTTGAAAATCTTCAATTTGAGTTTTTTATGTTTGAAATTCCTCGCTTTCAAATTCTTCAACTTTGCAAAATCTTCAATGTTTCGCTGCTTTTTCTTCATTGGCTATATATATATATATATGTGAGTTTATGTCCTCTACGCATTCACTTATTGCTATTTCTTCAAGTTGTGATTTCGCTAAGTGAATGTGATCGACCCTCCCTCTATGCTATACTCAACCCAATCTATTCACAAATTCTTCATGTGCTGCTCGATTGAAACTCGCTCAAAGTCTTCACTGTGTCCTTGATAGTCAAGAAATTGCGAATCTAAATTTTAAAACAAATCTTATCCAGATTTTCGGTTTTACCGCCAAACCGCTCCACATCCCACGATACATTAGTTTAATCACCCACGATCTTACACGATCTCATCCGCACAAGACGTGGGTGACATGTCGCATGAAGAAGAAAGGGCGGGGCATGTTCGTCCCAAAATCTTCGGCAAACAGTTTTTCACCGTGGCTATAAATACCCTCTCCTTCCTCATTTATTTACTCGCCGGTCGCCCTCTCGCCGATCTTCAAACCCTAGCCACCGCCGCATTTCATCGCCGCCGGTGAGGAAGAGCTTCACCGCTTCGACTCGTCATTGCCAGCATCAGCTACAAGTCGCTGAAATCCTCACCCCGCCGCCAGAGCCGCCTCCTCTCCCAAGTTAGGGCGGAGATCTAACTTGACTAACTTCACCATGGTTCATCTCGCTCGTCGTGTTCTTCAGTTCGTAATTAAAAGTCACTTTTATTACTCGCTTTGATTCTCAAACTTTTCTGAAAATCTTCAAAGGTGTTTTATTCTTCAAATCTTCACATATGAACCTCACATCAGATGCTCTTTGATTCATCTCTAAGCACTCAGTTCTTCAAGATTCCTCAATTGTGCGGATTTTCGATCCGCATAACTCGAACCTAAGACAAGAACGCTTAGTGAAATTCCTCAAGGCTCAACTGGTCAAATTCTCAAAAAATTTAAAAAATCTTCCGAGAACGATATGACCTCTCCAAATTCTCGCACCTACACTGCTCACAGTATACTCATGTCCGCCGCTGAATCACTAGGTTCTCATCAACTTAACTCATTTGCAGCTGCTCTCGAAGAAAACGCATACTTCTTCAGAGTGTTCTATTGTTCAAATTCTCATCCAAGAAAATGGCGTAAGGCAAGAGACCGCAGAAGGAGGAAAGAAACCGGAGGTTATGATCGCTTTGAAATCCTCGATGAAATATACAAGGATTATCAGACACCTGATGAAGCCAAGTTTGGCAAAGAAAATAAGAATCAGCGCAAAGTGCGATTCAGAGGATAGAACTAAGATGGGCACGAGAATGGAGGAATATCGCTATGTTACTCCAAAGTACATGAAGAAATTCGCCTTTAAACCCTCCATGCCCAAGAGCTCCATTTGCACCGCCAAGTCACGATCCCACCAGCATCAAGCGCAGTGAGGACTTTCCAAGAATGGTCTAGGCGCAAGCAAACTCGCAAGACAAGCCAAGGAGGCAAGGAGAAAATTCAATGAGGAGTCCGCCGCCGCTGCCATCGAGACCTCGGCCGCCGAGGAAATCAATGCCAAGAAGCTCGCCGCAAGCCAAGTGCTTCACCATCGCGCCATCACGGCTAAGTTCTCACCGCCACTAAGGCAAATTCCTCGACCATCGCTGCTCCACCAATGTCCTCAGAGCCCTCCAAGTCCTCAACTCCTGCATCCGCTACATGTCAAAGGACCTGTGGTTTTCAATTGCTTCGTGTATTAGCAAGCTCCTCAAATGCACCAATGTCCTCATCCGCCCCACTCTGAAGACAAAGCAACAGTGGACGCGTCCTCGCTAAGTCCAAGAAAGAAACAAAGTTGCTTCCAAGTACCCTCACGACGAGGCTTCGATGAAGAACTTGCGTAAATCATCGAGATGACTAGCAAAGGTCATTAGAGCCAAAGGAACAACTCTGCCTCTCCTTTGATCCAAGAAGATCCTTGACTTCATCGACTTATGGCATCGTGATCCAAACACTATAATGCTCCGACCTGCCTCTCCACTCTGGTCAAAGTCATATGTCACCCATTTCATCTCTCAAGAGAAATGGAAATTTGAAAAGGCTCGTGGAGATAAAGAGAGCACAAGCTAGAAAGGAGAAGCTTCAAGAAGAACATTATCGACTCACACCAAGAACTTCTCAAGGCTCAATCTGAGATTCAAGCCTCAAGGATTTCGATGCATACAATGCTGATTGGCAAGGAGCTAAAGTGAGATTCGCCAATTTGACGAAGAAATGACAACCGTTGCAGCCCCATCGCAACAAGAAAAATCCTCGACCGCAAATTCTCGCCAGCCCATCAAGAGCGTACAAGACCGCCGATGACTTTTAGCCTCGCTGATGAGAATACAAGTTCCAGGCTGATGACTCCATTCCAACCATTACCGAAGAAATTCCTGTGGCATCCACTAGTGGTACCGAAGAAATCAAGAGATCGTGGCAATCGCACTAGTTGCGCCAAGAAAATGAACCACACCTCAGCCCTCCTGCGCCAACACCAACTCCAATTCTTCCTTCGCTATGAAGTGAAGAAGACCAAGGCTGCAGAGCGAGCTGCAAAGTGAAGAAAAGGAAGGCATCACTGGCCAAATTCTTCGCCACGAAGAAAATGAAGCCAATGACCAGCTCGCTTGAAAATCCTATTGATGCCGCTCCCATTTCCTCCATGTCGCCTAAGGAAATTGTTCCTTATGGAGAAGAATACAAGATCCCAAGCGGATCTCGATGAAGAAAATCATTCTGCTACTACTCGTAATCAGTTTGATGAAGAAATTGAAGTGGAAGCATTCCTTCAACGCCAACAAGCTTCTCACCCATGCCTCAATTCACACCAAGAGGCTGGTGTTGAGGAAATTGAAAAGGAAGATGAAGACGTGATATTGATGCACTACACCAGTGATGAACGATGACTTTTGGGAAAGTCAAGATCCAAATACCCTCTCTTCACTGCTATTCAACAAATTCCTCACCCCTGCCACAACTGCTCAAATGGGCTCAAGAAACTCATCCCACATCGCCTGCTCATGAAGAAATTCCAGCCGCTTAGTGCCAAGAACCCGCCGCCGATCCCTAAACCGCACAAGAAGAGGAACCAGAAATTCTCACTCAAGCACTCGAGATCGTGATTCCCGAGGTTGTCGCAGATCAATCGACACTCTAACGCCCAAACCAAAGAACCGCTCTAGCAAGCAAAAATTCAAGGCTCAAGACTTCTTTTCCGAGCATGTGTTCTTCATCGACATAATCCATATGACTCGCCGTGATAAGGAAGAGACGCGGACTACTACTCAAGCCAACTTCTATTCCTCAAAGGTTTTGACAAGGACAAATCTTTGATCATGAGCATATTCCTCATGTGGATATGGAATCGCGCGTTTTGAGCCGTCCTCGAGTTATTCACGATGCAGACTACTAAACTTCGACCGATATCTCGATTGGAATGAAGAACTCATTCTTCGCTCTATGCCACTTTGCATATCACCGAGATGTCAAGATGTCAATTCATGGGTGCTGGATTGATGACGTAAAACACTCACTATAAGGCACCAAAGAATCGAATTGCTTCGTCCTTCCTCTTGATCCTCCCTCATGACAAGGCATCGCAGCATCTACAATGACCGCGAATCGACAGATCATTATATGCAAGTGCTCATGAAGCTTTTGAAGCCGTGGCAGGCCCTCGAACCAAATTCTCGCAAAGAATTGTTGTATGTGCCTCGGACTGTCTATCGTGATCCTCACGAAGACAATGAGTCCTATCAAAGGTCACGACTCAAATGATGAAGATGTCGCTGGCATCATGAAGAACATGCTTTTCAACATCATTCATGGCGTTCCTGGCCAACTTCCATGATTTCTTCATGAGGACTCGCGAATGTTGCAATGTCACCTTTTGAGCTGAAGCCATATGCGCCTTTGGATTATGAGATTCATAACGGCAAGATCTTCACCGAATTACAAGGTCACGACACTCAACCATGGTAACTACTTTCGCCCATTGAAGTCCTCGCTTACCAGCCTCATCATCCGATGATAAGGGCAAGGCAGCTGTGCCAGATCGATGAAGGCACTCGCCCATTGGATGGTCAATCCGCCTAGCTAATTTACTCCACCAATGACGATTCTCGCAACACATGACACCGCCAAGAATACCTCGGCTAAGCAAAATCCTCAAGCCACAAAGACCTGTGGTGATGATCGACCGTGAGTTACTCCTCGCCTTCATCGAAGGTTGATCGTAATCACAAATGGGTGAAGCATCAATTTGCTGCAATTCTTCACAACATGACCTCAACACATAATGCAAAGAAGAAAATCAAGATCACCTTCATGAAACCCTCAACCGCACTGGCTATTCTCACTCATGTATATTCCATGAAGAATTGAAGACTATGGGTCTCTGTGAAGCATTTGACTCGGTCTGCACTACCTCCAAGAAATTCAAGAGTCAAAGTTCCCGATCCGTGGCTGCCTATTCTTCATCGCGGAAACTGGCGAACATGAAGATTTGAACGACATCGCGGTAGGCCCTACTTCAACAAATAACCTCGACAACGCCGGGCGCCTCAATCAACTTGAAATTTTCAGTATGCTAGTCCTCGCCGATCCTTTTGGTCATTTGATGACAAAGGGGAGAAATCTGAGTTAGTCTTCAAGCCGGTTTATATTATGGGTGTTTCTGGTTACAACTCGCTCTTCCAAACTTTTTATTGGATCGAGTTGTAATCTTAAACCGGCGGTGACTTGATACTTTTGGTCGTGGTTTCGATGCTTTTGATGCAATCGAGCTCAAACTTTTGATGTGCTATTCTCGCATGCTTATTCCTCGTTAATATTATTGCATGCATGCTCAATCTCATCGCACCATACTTCATCATGCATATCTAATTCTTCATATTATATATCAAATGCGGTATGAATTACAAGATATAGGGGAGATCTCCATGATTTATTCTTCAAATGTGCATTGCCTCAAAAGCAAATTCCTCACTATGCACATATTCGTGGGGAGTTCTTCTATATCTTGCAATCAAATTCCTCAATATCAGTATTTACACTTCATATGTATATCCCTTGCTGTGAAAACTTAACTCTATGTTGTCATCAATCACCAAAAGGGGAGATTGTAAGTGCATCTATTGCCCCTTAGTGATTTTGGTGTATCAAGACTTATAGGTTAAGAACCTGATGCTGCTTGTGAGGTGTACAGGTCATAAGTCTATGAGGAGTTTGATATTTACAGAGAAAGTCGAATTTCTAAAGGTTTCTAAGCATTCATTTCTTCAAGATTCCTCAATTGTGCGGATTTTCAATCAGATAACTCGAACCTAAGACGTAAACGCTTAGTGAAATTCCTCAAGGCTCAACTCGGTCAAATTCCTCAAAACTTGTTCCTTTTGAAAATCTTCCGAGAACGATATGACCTTCCAAATTCCTCAAGACTCTACACTCGCTCACGGTACTCATGTCCGC
>JAHHZJ010005308.1:0-13278 GCA_021437245.1 Aegilops speltoides | reverse complement strand
GGGGCCCCCCTCTCTCCTCCATGCCCACGAGCTCGAGACACCCAATGCTCCTCCAAGTCGGCACACGAGCTCAGACGAATCAGAGCACGCCATCGACCGTCTTTTCCAAGACGGCTGCCGGATCGCCATCGCGCTAGGCGCCGTCTGCGGCTTCCCGAGCCCACTTCGACGCTTCTACAACCGCAGGGAGCCACTACGCTGAACCCTCTTCCCCTGCCGTACTTCTCCGCTGTCCGCTCGCTAAGCCCGAGACCTCACCGCCGCATGGCGCGCGCCAAGTACATGCCGCCGCCGCGGTCCGAGCCCATCCAAGGCGCCAAGACACTCCTGCACGCCGAGCACAACCACCAGATCCTCCTCAGACGCAGAGCGCCAACCCGATCGCTTCCTGGCCGCCGAAACCTCGCCGCCGGCGCTATTCCGCCACTCCTCGCCGCGCCACTCACTACGGTTGATGCGACGAGCGCCCGATCCCAAAGTCGTGCTTCCAAGGCCAAACCGAGCCTCGGGCAAAACTCGCAAGATGCCGCAGGCTCGCTTCGCCGGGCGGCTAAACGCCGAGCAGCCTTGACCTGCTAACCCGGGTTTGACTCACGACTTAGTTGACTAGGTGGGGCCTCGCTAATTAACCTAGTTTAGGTTTAATCAAAATTAGTTAGTCTAATTAGCTATCGACACGCTGGACCCACAGGTCAGTTTGACCTGACCAGCACGTTGACCTGCTTACGTCACTCCGACGTCATGTCAAGCAAGCAGTAATTCTTTCTCGAATTTAAATAAATCTTAAATGAATTATTAATTTTAAAATAACCAAAACTTCAAAATTCATATAAAATCAACCGTAGCTCCAAATCAAACAAATTATATATGAAAAATGATCAGAAAAATCCAATTTATCCATCTGTACCATTTTCATGCATGTTAGAACAACTTATAGCTGCTGTTTAGCACAAATCATATAAATGGCATTTAAATATCCACATATGGAGTTTGAATTTGAATCTTGGATTCAAACCAACTTCATTTAATATGGTTGCTAGTTGCATTAGCTCAATCAACAGCATATTGCCATGACATTATCATGCATCATATTTGTTGCATTGCATTGATTTGCCCCTCTTTGTTTGCCGGAAATTGTCCTCTCGATAGACGTGGTTTCGACGATGAGATCGATGACACCGATGAAGAAGTATAATATCTTCGTAAGTGCCTGCAAGCAAACCCCTTGTTCATTCCGATACAATCCCACTCTCTCGCCTCCTGCTCTATTTTACTGCATTAGGACAACAACGATTCATCTTACTTGCCATGTAGCTGAACCCTTTATCCTCCGCATGACCTGTCATTGCCACAAGAATTAGATGAAACCCACTAGCATGAGTAGGAGTTGTTTGAGCCCTGATTTGCCTACTCATTCATGCTTGTTTGTCATGCCTGCATCGCTTAGAGTTGAGTCGGTCCGATTCATCGGGAATGAATCGAGGTGTGTGAACATGTCCCACGTGTGTGAGCTAAGTGTGTGAACACGATTTGGTAAAGGTATCGGTGAGAGGCCATGTAGGAGTACATGGTGGGTTGTCTCATTGAAGCCGCCCTCAGAACTGAGTTCTGTGTTTGTGATCCATGATTCAGCTACTACCATGCATTGGGCCTCAAATATGACCCCGCCGACTTCTTATTCACCCTAGTCTTCCGTCCAGAGTTGCAAGTAGTTTCGTGTTTGTAGTATGCTGGAGGCCGGCGGCCTGACCGAGGGGTGGGCTGTGATGCAAGAGGCACGCGGCACGATGTACCGGCGCCTGCTTGGTGTCTGAACCCGCCACATCGCTTGGGGGTGGAGCGAAACTTTGGCCGGATCTCTCATGGATGGAACCCAATAGGCGATAAACCGACTAGGGACTTGAGTGTTTAGGTAGGTCGGGTCTACACCCACGCCGGTCGCTTGAAGTTCGCCGAGCACATGTCGTGTGCGTGACGCTAAGTGGTGGAAACATGTATGAAGAAGTACACCTCTGCGGTTAACATGATCTATTCAATAGCCGTGTCCGATGTAAAGGACTTCGGTTGCCTATAACAGTTCATAGACAAGTGAAAGTGGATACTCTAAAATGCGCAAGATAAGCGTGAGTGCTATGGATGGCGTTCTCGTAGGGAGACGGAGCGGATCCATAGTGGTGTATTGATATGGTGAATATGTGGACTCGTAGCGCCACCTCAAAAGAGTCACTTGCAATAGTAGTTCAGGATAGCCACCGAGTAAAAGCTGGCTTGCTGCAGTTAAACCCCACCATCCCTTTGTTGATAATGATGCATATGTAGTTAGTTCATGTAAGTCTTGCTGGGTACATTTGTACTCACGCTTGCCTATTTTATGTTTTTGCAGAGACTTCGTCTCGCTAGTAGTTCCACGTGGACTTCGACGCTTAGCTTGTTACCTCAACTACGATCTTGTGCCCTCGCAGATCTCGGTAGATAGTCGCTTCTAAGCCTTTTTCATTTGTAGATGTCTCAGATTTGACATGTTAAGCTTCCGCTTGTGCTTTGATTTGTATGTTCAATGTTGGGTCATGAGACCCCTGTTTGTAATATCTCGCCCTCGGAGCCTAATGAATAAATACTTGAGTCATAGAGTCATGTTGTGATGTCATGTTGTATTTGCACATATCGAGCATATTGTGTGTATGTTATTGAAATGCTTGGTATGTGTGGGATCCGACTATCTACTTGTTTATCCTTAGTAGCCTCTCTTACTGAAATGTCTCCTAGTGTTTCCATCGAGCCATGGTAGCTCGCTATCGCTCCGAACACTTAGGCTGGCCGGCATGTGTCCTTCTTCGTTTGTGTCTCGTTCTTCGGGAAATGTCACGATGAATACCGAGTCCTGTTAGCCCGCCATGCCCGGTTTTCCTGAGTCCTGCTAGCCTAGTGCTACACTCAGATTCACTGGCCATGACCGACACGCTCGATGTTGGGTCATGGATGCTCGTCCTCGTGAGTCTGCTGCCACTTTGGGTTTACGACTAGCCATGTCACCGGCCCTTATCATATGGATGCTAGCGACACTATCATATACGGTGCCAAAAGGCACAAACGGTCCCGCAAAGGTAAGGTGACACCTGGGAATACCGTGGGAGGCCGCAAAGTGATATGAGGTGTTACATGCTAGATCGATGTGGCATTGAGTTGGGGTCCCGAGAATCGACAGAGATCTTTAACAATAGCAATATTGGGTTCTACTTTGACTTGCTCAGAGGTGTATAAGTTCTAATATTGCTTTTACTTAACAACATTAAGCTTTAGCATGATCCTTCATTCTAACAGGAAAGGTGGTTTCTCAACATAAGAAGTGGAACAATAGGATCATTATAAGTGTCATTTTTCTTCAACTTTAATAGGTGCAGCTACTTTTACTTCTATGGGAGGATGATATTTAAACCACTTCCTTGGGGAGATCAACATAAGTAGCAAAAGATTCACAGAAAGAAGCTACTATCTTAGAGTCAAGTCCATATTTAGTGCTAAACTTACGTAAAATATTGGTATCCATAAAAGATTTAACACAATCAAACTTAGGTGTCATACCGACTCCTTACCATCGCCGAGGTCCCAATCTTCGAGTTGGCTTAATTCTATCCAATAAATTCCATCTAAATTCAATAGTCTTCATCATAAAAGAGCTAGCACAAGAAGTATCGAGCATGGTGCGTATTGTTATCGTAAAGCCGAGCATAAAAACTTTGCATAATTACTTCTCTTGGGAGATCATGATTGGGGCATGAATATAACATTGATTTGAGCCTCCCCAAGCTTGAGCGATGCTTTCTCCTTCGCAAGGCCAAAATTATATATATAATTGCGATCACGATGAACAAGATGCATAGGGTAATACTTTTGATGAAATTCCAATTTCAATCTTTTATAGTTCCATGATCTCATATCATCACATAGCCTATACCATGTCAATGCGCTCCTTCAAAGATAAAGGAAGGACTTCTTCTTAACAACATCATCGGGTATACCGCAAGCTTAAATAGTCCACAAACTTCATCCACATAGTGTAGATGTTCATCGTGATGATTTGTTCCATCTCCGTAAAAGTGTTAGCTAGCAGTTGTTCAATCATACCCGAAGGAATTTCAAAAGGAGTTTCATTTTCAATAGGTTCAGAGGTTGAGGAGCAACTCTTTTCTCTGGACGGGTGAAGATACCCTAACAAGCCCTCGCATAATTACTTTCCATAGTAACAAGTGACAGTAAAATTTCAGCACACTAAATAAATTTTTCCTTCCCAAATTCCACCTACCAAAGGTGCTTCACCCCCGGCAATGGCACCGTAAAAGAGTCTTGATGACCCACAAGTATAGGGTATCTATTGTAGTCCTTCCGATAAGTAAGAGTGTCGAACCCAATGAGGAGCGTATGAAATGATAAGCGGTTTTCAGCAAGGTATTCTCTCGCAAGTAATCAAATAAGTGGTAACAGATAGTTTTGTGATAAGATAAATTGTAACGAGCAACAAGTAACAAAAGTAAATAAAGTGCAGCAAGGTGGCCCAATCCTTTCAGAGCAAAGGACAAGCCGGACAAACTCTTATCATAGGAAAAGCGCCCCGAGGACACATGGGAATATCGCTGCTTAGTTTTCATCATGCTCATATGATTCGCTCGTACTTTGATAATTTGATATGTGGGTGGACCAGTGCTTGGGTTCTATTATTACTTGAACAAGCATCCCACTTATGATTAACCTCTATTGCAAGCATCCTCAACTACAACAAAAGTATTAAGGTAAATCTAACCATAGCATGAAACATATGGATCCAAATCAGCCCTTATGAAGCAACACATAAACTAGGGTTTAAGCTTCGTCACTCTAGCAACCCATCGCTCACCTATTACTTCCCAATGCCTTCATCTAGGCCCAAATAATGGTGAAGTGTTATGTAGTCGACGCTCACATAACACCACTAGAGGCTAGACAACATACATCTTATCAAAATATTGAACGAATACCAAATTCACATGACTACTAATAGCAAGACTTCTCCCTTGTCCTCAGGAACAAACCTAATTACACACAAAGCATATTCATGTTCATAATCAGAGGGGTAATAATATGCATAAAGGATCTGAAAATATGATCTTCCACCAAATGAACCAACTAGCATCAACTACAAGGAGTAATTAACACTACTAGCAACCTACTAGCACCAATCCCGGACTTGGAGACAAGAATTGGATACAAGAGATGAACTAGGGTTTGGAGATGAGATGGTGCCGTGAAGATGTTGAGGGAGATTGCCCTCTCCGATGAGAGGAGCATTGGTGATGACGATGGTGATGATTTCCCTCCTGAGGGAAGTGTCCCCAGAACACCTCCGGAGCCCTAGATTGGTTCTGCCAAGGTTCCGCTGTGGCGTGAGTCTTGTCCCTAAGGTCCTCCTATTTTTTCTCATCGAAAGACTTCATATAGGAGAAGATGGGCGCGAGAGCCACCAGGGGCCCACGAGGTAGGGGCGCCTGGGGGCGCCCCACCTCATGAGCGGTGTGGGCCTCGGCCTTCATCTTTGGCGATGATTTTTCTTTATTTATTTTAAGATATTCCGTGGAGTTTCGTGACTTTTGAGTTGGCAGAATAGGCCTTCAATATTTGCTCCTTTTCCAAATTTGAATTCCAGATGGCGTCATTCTCCCTCTTCATGCAAACCTTGTAAAATAAGAGAGAATAGCCATAAGTATTGTGATATAATGTGAAATAACAGCTTATAATGCAATAAATATTGATATAAAAGCATGATGCAAAATGGACATATCATAGACACGCATTGAGAACATGATAAACAAGAGAATCAAGCTCGTTAATGTGATCCAGGTGATGCTTGTTCGCCGGATCCTTCCGTGCCAATGCCAGATGAGGGAGTCCTGGACTAGGGGGTGTCCGGACAGCCGGACTATCATCGTCCGCCGGACTCCAAGACTACGAAGATACAAGACTGAAGACTCCTTCCCGTGTCCAGATGGGACTTTCCTTGGCGTGGAAGGCAAGCTTGGTGATATGGATATGTAGATCTCCTACCATTGTAACCGACTCTGTGTAACCCTAGCCCTCTCCGGTGTCTATATAAACCGGAGGGCTTTAGTCCGTAGGACACAACCTCCATTACAACAATCATACCATAGGCTAGCTTCTAGGGTTTAGCCTCCTTGATCTTGTGGTAGATCCACTCTTGTACTACCCATATCATCAATATTAATCAAGCAGGACGTAGGGTATTACCTCCATCAAGAGGGCCCGAACCTGGGTAAAACATCGTGTCCCTTGTCTCCTGTTACCATCCGCCTAGACGCACAGTTTGGGACCCCCTACCCGAGATCCGCCGGTTTTGACACCGACATTGGTGCTTTCATTGAGAGTTCATCTGTGTCGTCACCGATAGGCTTGATGGCTCCTTCAATCAACAACGCCATCCAGGGTGAGACTTTTCTCCCCGGACAGATCTTCTTATTCGGCGGCTTCGATCCGCAGTTAATTCACTTGGCCATCCGAGCAGATCGAAGCTACACCCCGCCGTCAGTCAGTTCGAAGCCTAAACTTCACGGCCGACATCCGCGGGACTTGATCTTCGACGGACTCGAGCCAGCCGAGCGTGCACTGTCACGATGGGCATGATTTAGCTCGCCCGACGAGCCTTGGTGGCCGACACGAATCCGCCTCGCCCTCGCCGAGCCGACGCCCAGATCGAGGACCGTGGCGGACACCGCCGGGGCTGCAACTTCCGCGACGATGGATCCAACACCGACCTTGTCCCCTATAAAGCTCGTGACTCGAGGTGCCGGACCGCCGACCAACCTCCGCGCCGCCAATCGAATCCGATTAGGCGCCGATCATGGAGTTCACCGCGGACATCTTTCAAAGACTCGCCTTTGGCGACATCCTAAATTCGCTAAAGCATCTCTCGCTATCCGGAGAGCCTGGCCGGATTATGGCCTGATGGTTGGTATGCGGACGACGAAGAAATTCAAAGCCCACCCACAACCCACTTTGTAGCCACTGCCGATTTATCTAATGTATATGCTAGACTATGACCAAGACATCGATGGCCCGGACGACGATGCCGGAGACGATCAAGAACCAGCGCCACAGACATCGAAGACCACCCCAACATACGACGATATATGGTGGATACCCCAAAAGGAAGCGATAACGAGGACCAACAGGCGCGCAAAGGATAATCCCACCGATAAACAACCAAAACAGCGACGCAGATGCCGCCTAAGTCCCGCCGATAAGAACAAAGGCCCTAATGACCCAGCAATAGAGCAGGCAAACCAAGGATCTTACTTAACATGCAGCAAGCAACCGTCCTAACAGGACGAGTCGGATAACCAATCCATGCCCGGCGAAACCAACAGTTCATGACGACTCACGCCGTATATACCTACCGGAGAATAAGAGCTTCGAAAAGACTCGCCGCCACCGCAAGAAGTTTGAAGAAGGAAAACGGATGCTCAAAACAGCGGAAGACATACTCGAATGAGGTGGAGCAAAGTGCTCAAAACCGCAGACAAATACGGCAATGGCCATCAATCGTAGAGCTACCCAAGCGCAAGTTGTTGCCGAATTTGACGAGGAAGCCATAGAGCCCCCACAACAAAAAACAAAGAGGCCGCCTCGGCCGGATAGACGCCGATGATAGGCCAAAATCTACAAGCGCGCCACACAAGCCGACTCATGACCCTGGAAAACAGATGGCCCAGCCAGTCCATTTACGCCAAAAAGAGGGCCCTGAAGCAACACAAAGACGCTAGTGTTCAAGACAGCGCACACCCAACATGGGCGCCAGACACCCACTATGTTTCACCAATGAGGTGCTGGATCATGAATTCTCAAGCAGGGTTTAAACCCATAAACATAGAGGCTTATGACGGAACAATGCACTCGAGTCCGGATAGAGGATTATATACACATACACATGGCTAGAGGAGATGACCTCCACGCCATAAAATACCTACCCTCAAGCTCAAAGGGCCAGCTCGCATTGGCTCAAAAGCCTCCCTGAAAACATCTGGAAGTTGGGAAGAGCTTGAGGACGCTTAGAGCAAATTTTCAAGGGACTTATGTTGGCTCCTCCGATGTAGACGATCTAAGTCATATAACTCAACAGCCCGGAGAGTCGCAAGAAATTCAAACAGGTTCCTCACTAAAAGAACCAAATAGTCGATCGTTTCGACGCCAAGCCTTAGCAGCTTTTAAACACAAGTCCGAGACTGAATGGTCACTGTACACCTCGCCAAGAGAAGCCGAGGACAATGTCCGTGCTAAAAGCCTCATGACCCGCTATTTAGGGGAAGATAGCCGCTAGCAAGATGCAAGACCAACACCGAGTACATCCGAGATTAGAGATGGAACGGAAAATCACTGCGCAGAAAGGATCAGCGCGAATAAAGAAAAGCCCAAAGAATACGAGCGTCAACGCCGATTCAAAAGCTCATGCCAAACAACAAAACAACGCCTCTTAAGGATAACAAAGGATGAGCTATCCAATTTAAACAAAATTTTGATCGGATATGTCAAATCCACCGCATTCCTCGAAGGCCCGCAAACCACACCCACCAAGATTGTTGGGTTTTCAAACAGTCCGCCAACTCAACGCCGAACACAAGTGGCTCGACGATCAAGCGAGGATGATGATAAACCCCACCAAAGCAGAAAGCACCGAAAACAAAAGACTTTCCCACAAGAAGTCAAAGCAGAAACTCACTTCATGTGATAATACGGAAAAAGAATGCGGCACTCGCTAAGATGGGTCTCGCACGATCCACCCCAAATGAACCTCGAGATTGGATGTCAAAACCAATCACTTTGACCACCCGGATTATTCCGTAAGTGTTCAAATGAAGGATGGACTGCTCGATATTGGATCCTATAATCGACGGACTACAATTTACACAAGTCCCGATGGACAGAGGTAGCGATTTAAACCTGCTATATCCAAACACACCGCAAGTTGGGGATAGACCTTACTAAAATTCGCATAGCCGCACTTCCTTTAAAGGAGTGACGCCAGCCCTTACGCCAAGTGCACAGGTCCTTATTACTAGAAGTTGTGTTCGGTCACCAACAACTTCCGACGCGAAAAACTAATCTTTCATGTCGCCTGCTCAAAAGTCCGCATAAATAAGCTAGGGTTTCTAGCCGCACACCCTTTCACAAGGGGTTGTGCGATAAGCAACAACGAGCTAATATAGACTCCGCCTACTTATTAATATTTTTCATATACTTTTTTCCTTCGCACGATTTCCTTTCAAACTAAGTTCTCTCTTTACAGATGAACAACGGCACACCGGCCCGTGATAATGGCACAACGGAGACACAGCGCAGACGCAGAGGGACCCGTGGCAAGGATTCTTTTCAGATTAAGACCCGCGAAACCTTTTTTACTGCTCTTGTTGCTATAATCCCCTGGTTTCTCATTATAACCAGAGTGGCGCCGACGCTTTGGCATCGGCCGCATCGAGGACCTTGCCCGCACTGGACACTAGGGGCTTAGGGCATTGTTCTGCCCATTATTATAAAGACCGAACACCTTAGGGAGTGTTCGCGCCTCGAAGTTAGGGCCTTATATGCATCAGCTCCAATCATGTCTTTGGTCAAATGTTGGGTTTGCCTGCCTCGTGTTTTGCTGCCTTACGCTCAGATCATCGCTAACGCTGCACGTGGAGAACTATCGCGACAGTCCTCTCGCTGGGCGAAAGCACCTCAAGAGAGAAACCGAAAACTGATCGTCATGATACAGCTAGAGAATGGTCAACCACTCGATCGACCACCGGAATGTTTAGAATTCTCCGCTGACGAAGGACCGCTTCCGTCAGCACACACGCCTAAATTCGAGAGCGCTGTGCCCTGTGGGCTATATCGTAGCCCCACCCTCGAACTCCAATGGCTAAGTGAAAGTGATAAAGCATCATAGTCCGGTTGCCTCGCTTGCTACGCTACCACCTCCTTAATAGGACCGAGACGCCGGATTAGTGTGAAAATGCGCTATTTTATGAACACCCCGCACCTTGTGCGTGAATGAGTCAAGACGCCATCTTTCAAAGTTATACACACGATACATAAACGGCCCGATAGGAGATATTTCAATACTTGGAACGCAAAGTATAAAAGGCGATTACATCATAACCATTGTTTTACAAAATAAAACGCTCATTTGAACGTGACATTTTCGAGCACCGCGATTTATTACACGAGCACCACGCATAACTTCCCCAAAATAGTGCTCGTGGGTAACCAGCTCGTCCAACTCGGGTTGCAACAGTGGCATCCATCTCGCCCAATGTGTCTTCACATGGGCAAGGGCCATCCGCAAGACCTCTATGCAGGCCGACCGCTTATCTCCTTGATATGCGGCACCGCCCCAAGAAACTCCTGAATAAGCCAAAATAGCTCATCGGCTTGGGCCTCCGCCTGCACATGAGTCACGATATCCGCTATGGCAAGTCCGACAACCTATTTAGCTCCCCATTCGCCAACTGATCGGTCAGCGAAGTGAACGATCCGACTATGGAATTGAGACCAAAATAGCTCTTCCATCTTGTGATCCTTCCGACTTGAAGTGCACAACGGCATCCGCCGCTCGCCGCTAAGTCCATATATGGATCCTCCGGACCCCACAGTTGGCCAAGTTGGGCATACTTTGGATCTGAAACTGCGGCGTAGCGTAAAAGGCTTGCCAGCCACAATGTCTTCGCCCGACGCAGCTCCTCCTTCATAGCCGCATTGCGAACGGCATCCTTGGCTTCGGCGTGGCCTTCCCGTGTCTTCTCGCCCGATAGGCGCTCCTTTTCAAGAGCCTCATTGCGGTCGGTAGCATCCTTCAATTTAACGGCCAATTCGCCATCTCTTCCTCGCTCGAAAGGTGCAGCCCTTTCACTTCTAACTCCTCGGCGCCCTCGAGGCAGCCGATCACTCTTCCGGCTTGCTCCTTGGCTTGAGCAAGTTCGCCAAGGCTCTCCACAGAAGCAACACCATATGCGCAAGCATAAATATTGTAAGAGGTGGGCTTTTGCTCCCTTAATAGGTGATCGGAGAATCAATTTACCCGCGACTCGCCAAGTCGCTTGTTGACTAGCGCGATGTCGCATCCGCCACATCGAGTTGCCGATTAATTCGACAACTCCATCAGTCCGCTAGCCCCGGACTATCCGCCACCTGCATAGGAAAGGCGACACTTAATACTCGCGATTTTGATCCTCGACGCGCTCGCTTCGACAACCTACCGAGTCTCGTGGGCTACTATCTATCAGGCACTTTCATGTGCAAAACTGTCAAAAGGCGCGCATTTTACGCACTCAAAACCCACCAGAAACTCCCGACGGCATTATGCAATCCGTTTTCGTGGACGAAATTCTTCCAATCACCGTACTCATCAATGCACGGTGATCTTCCGAGATGGACGCCTCTCAAGCAGATCCTTCAGCTCCCCGACCGAACACTAGTCGGCGCCGAACTCTTCGCTCATGGACTCGGGATACCCTCCGTGATTACACTTCGGCTCGGCCCACCTTATCCGATGACGCAGGACGGAGGCGCTCGCTCTCCATCATCTCTAGACGAAGATCCCCCAAAGACGAGCTCATCTGAGAAGGTCGGAGATCCGAACTACAAGGTAAAAAATTCGGTTATGCTCAGAAGCACAAATAGGGATGTTTCTTATTAATGAACTCCCCTTTTTTTACTCACGACTCGCTGGAGGGCTGATTCCTTAGAGAAGATTGTACGGCTGGGACCTCAACGGACGCAGGACCCTCTGGTGAAGATTTCTTCCCTCGCTTAGGGGCTTTGGCCTCCGGGTCTTCGGAGGCGGTCCTCTTCTCCCCCTGGAGGGAGGGATTCTCGATCCCCCCTTCTTCAAGCGCCTTGGCAGGCGGTAGCTCCTCGTTTTCCCTTTGCCTTCTTCTCAAGGCGCAACCTCCAACATTCTAACCAGACGGGCTCGCGCGGTCTCCGGGAGGGGCCGACATCGACGCTTTGCTTGCACTATCCACTCTGTTGAAGGATAACGGGTTAAAAGGCTAATTGTAGAAAGGCAAACAAATGGTACGTCCAACACCGAGCTACTTACTTGAGTATTCAGGCGATTGCAGCTAGGCCGGCATCCTCGGTCAATTCCGACACACCTCCGTGATCCAAGAACAACTTGTACATCTCCACGGGTGTCGCACTCCATGAAGAGTTGGAGAATCCGTGGTCCCTCCGGATTGAACTCCCATAGCCGGAGAGGACGGCGCTTGCGTGGCAGGAGACGCCTAATTAGCATGCCTGCACCACCACGCACCAGATCGATCTCCCTCGCTTGAGGTCTCGAATCCGCCCGCAATAGGGACACGCTTTTGACGGCCCCAATGAGCCCTTGGTTGACCACGACATCAACCGTCGTGGAGGTCCCGAGCGAATGGAGGTGGCGGCTCACGCCCTTTGGAGCGGTGATATAGAAGCACTCCGCTGCCACAAGCCAAGCTCCTTCTTGAAGGAGCCTCGGCCACGGGCATCGGCCCTCACGCTTACGCCCGCCACACCTGCTTGACGCCTGCCGGTGTCAAACCGCGGATCTCGGTAGGGGTCCCGAACGTGTGTCTAGGCGGATGGTAACAAGAGACGAGGGACACAATGTTTTACCTGTGTTCGGGCCCTCTCGATGGAGGTAAAACCCTACGCCCGCTTGATTAATATTGATGATATGGGTAGTACAAGAGTAGATCTACCACGAGATCAAGGAGGCTAAACCCTAGAAGCTAGCCTATGGTATGATTGTTGAGATGTATGTTCGCCCCACGGACTAAGGCCCTCAGTTTATATAGACACCGGAGAGGGCTAGGGTTACAGTAGTCGGTTACAATGGTAGGAGATCTACATATCCAGATGCAAGCTTGCCTTCCACGCCAAGGAAAGTACCATCCGGACACGAGCCGGAGTCTTCAATCTTCTATCTTCGTAGTCGGGAGTCCGGGATATTGATAGTCCGCTATCCGGACACCCCTAGTCCAGACTCCTCAAGAGTCCTCGAACCAGTCTTCAATGGCAATAAGTCCGCGTGCATAATGTTCGGCATTGCAGGCGGGTTCCTCCTTGAATAATCCAGAGAAGATAATGAACACCGGATAGTTTTCGCTCAAAATAAATTACACATTCCAATCAGAGAGAGAATAAAATATACACTTAGTTCAATCTGCGACGTATTATGCGGCGTGCATCACACCGCAACCAAGCCTTTGTTTG
>JAHHZJ010005306.1:0-16473 GCA_021437245.1 Aegilops speltoides | reverse complement strand
CTACCGCCGTTCCCTTTTATTTATTCCGTATGCTAATATACTGTTCATGCATTGGTGTATTTATCAAGACGCATTTCATGCATGCATTTGTTATATCTTACGTCTGAACGGTCTTAGTAGTACTTTTAAAGTACTCACGCTGTTGATTTGGCGATGTCGACGAAGGCGATCTCATGGATGAAGAGTTCGATAGCGTAGTCCGACGCCTAGAGGAGTCCGCACCGTCGAGCACTTTGGTTTTGGTCATTGTACTATATCCGCTCGCTACCCAAATAAATTCACCGAGCCTCACCTCGACCGATGAGATGCTAGTTGAGCATATCACTTCACGTGATATACCACCACCGCCATTTAGTTCGAGTCAAGGTATGCCACCTCACCCTTGTGTTATACCCGCCATTATGTATAATTATTGCGCTTGTAGTAAATTTGTTGAGCATCCTTGGCTCAGCCTCGTAATATATTTTATGCTATGCTATCAGATCAAGAATTTGTCTACCAAAGGAGGAGTACTCTCAAAACTGGGTAACAAGATTGGCTTTTCAATAAATATTTTATCGAAACCGGTCGTGATAGTTGCTAGTTAAATGGAGTAAAGAATCTTTAGAGATAGAATGAGACCCATTCGCTTTTGCACTTCACCTATTTGTGTTCCCGATAAGATTATTATGATTTTTCTGCTGATCCGATATAATTACTTGGTTGAATCGATCCTTTTATGGCTATGAATCAAACTATTGTGGCACATCTTACTAAGTTAAATGATATAGCCCTGTTACTAATAATGAGAGATCGCGCTACCTTTATTTACTCAAAATATTTCCGCTCTCATTAAAGGGTGATGCTAAGATATGGTTTAATTCCTTGATCCTGTTGTGCAAAGTCCCAAGATATGATTTATTATCGCTAAATATTTCCCGCTCATAAGAAACAAGTGCTTTGAGGGAAATATACAACTTTGTGCAAATTGAAGAAGAGAGTCTCCCAAGCTTGGGGGAGGCTTCTGTTACTTATGTTTTGCTTGATCATCCTCTTAAGAAACCCGAAATACTTGATATCTTTTATAATGGACTAACCGATGCTTCAGAGATTACTCGATAGTTGTGCTGGTTCTCTTTCGTGAAAGAACACGGATGAAGCTAAAATTCTATTGAATAATATGTTGACAAATGAACATAATTGGGCACCTCCCGAGCCACCTCGATCCAGCTCCAGATCCACCATCGAGCCTATTCCTAAACCAACTCCAGAGAGAGGTGTTCTATTTCTAGTCCCAAGATATGCAAGAGGCAAAGAAATCTATGAAAGAAAAGGTATTAAAGCTGAAAATGTTAAGAATTTACCTCCTATTGAAGAAATACATGGTCTTAATTTCATCACTGTTAAAGAAGTTTATGATCTCAATTACTTATTTACTAAAGAACCTCCCGATATCCCGCTACGTAGTAAAGGTAAATCTCTCTATAGACATGATAAAGTGAAGTCCTCCTACTAAAATTGCTAGTTAGTGCTTGGATGAGTTTGATGACTTTATGTTTAAGCAAGATGACTTTAATGCTTATTTTGGTAGACAATTAAAACAGAATACCTTTATGATCAAACGTTGGGTGATTATATGGCTATATTAGAGGTGAACTTAAACTTGTTAGCAAACATGCTTCTATGGTTACCACTGTAGAACAAGTACTTAAAGCTCGTAAGGAAGTGCTTGATGAAATGAATAGTAAGAAAATGATTATGCTGTTAGAGTGGCTACTAGAACTCGTAGAATGACTCAGAACCTTTGTATCCTCAAGGCCACCCTAAGAGAATCGAGCAAGATTCTCGTGAGAAATAATATTGATGTACCTAGTTCTTCTAAAAGGAAGAAAAGAAAATGATAGGACTTTGCAAACTTCTAGTGAACCTATTGTGAACCACCCGAGAATCCAATGATATCTCTATTTCGATGTCAAACACAATCAGTGATGAACATGAACCTACGATAATGTTAATGATAATGTTCATGTTGATGCTCAACCTAGTAATGAAATGATGTAGAAGTTGAACTGTCATTGATCTTGATAACCCACAATCAAGGAATCAACGTTATAATAAAAGAGACTTCGCTAGGAAACATGGTAAAGAAGGGAACCATGGGTTCGAAACCCATGCCTTTTCCTCCTAAACCATCCAAGAAAAAGGATGATGAGGATTTTGAGCGCTTTGTAAAATGATTAGACCCATCTTTTTATGTATGCATTAACTCGATGTGCTCAAAACAAACCTTATGCTAAGTATATGAAGGATATCATTACTAATAAAAGAAAGATACCTGGCTGAAATTTCCACCATGCTTGCTAATTATACTTTTAAGGGGGAATACCAAAGAAACTTGGAGATCCAGGAGTACCTACTATACCATGCTCCATTAAGAGAAATTATGTTAAAACTGCTTTATATGATCTTGGAGCCGCGTGTGTTATGCTCTCTCTTTATATCGTAGACTTGACTTGAATAAGTTGACACCTACTGAAATATCTTTGCAAATGGCTGATAAATCAACTCGCTATACCTGCTCGGTATTTGTGAGGATGTGCTCTGTAGTTAAGCTAATGTTACTATTTTAACGGACTTTGTTATTCTTGATATTCCGAGGATGATAGTATGTCTATTATTCTTGAAGACCTTTCCTTAATATAAGGGCTGTTATTGATTGCAACAAAGGCAATGTCACTTTTCATGTTAATGGCAATGAGCACACGGACACTTTCCGAGAAAACAACCTCAAGTTTATAGTATCAACTCTATTGGAAAAATTCCATCGATTATATTTGAGGTTTTGAATTTCCTCTCCTACTGTCAAGAAAAAGTATGATATTCTTATTGTTGGGGATTTTCATATCCCGCTGAGGTAAATTAGTGTTATTCAAAATTTCTCCTGGTCTGAATTATTCGAATGAGTTTGTTAACAAGACTTGATCAACCTTGTTAGTGGGTTCATTTTCATGAGCATGAGATTGATGAAACTAGAAGCACAACCTTCTGATCTCTTTATATTTTCTGTTATTTAGTAGAAATAAAGTAAAATAGTATTTTTCCTCATCTCCTCGACTTATCTATGCAATATAAAATTATCCCAAAATAAAAGTCCTCGTAATGCCATGCCAATTTATTATGATTTTTTCAGAATATTTGAGGATTTACTATGCAAAATTACATGGGAGCTGCCACGCCACGAGGTGGAGGGCGCCTACCCTCCGGCGCGCCTCGGGCCCACGTGGCCCTCCTCCACTTATCCCTGCACTCCATCTTCTTCCTCTCCCTCACACACACGAAAAACCAACTCAAGCACGAGTTCCACCTTCTTGTGTGATTTTCGATCTCCTTGATCAAAGCACCTCTCAAAACTGCTTGGGGAGATTGTTCCTTGGTATGTGACTCCTCCATTGGTCCAATTAGTTTTTGTTCTAGTGCTTTATTCATTGCAAATTTGTGCTGCATAGGTGACCATGTTCTTGAGCTTCCATGTCAAATTTATATGGTTCCAAGTAGTTCCAATGCTTTATATAGGCTCTAGGCACTTGTGGGAGTTGTTACTATCAATTTTACTGAAGTTGGTTCACTTTTATTTGAAATTACTAAAATTTCAGAAATTTTTCAGAGAAACAATATGTTTAGGAGGATGTTCCAAGGTGGTTCTTCAAGGAAGCAAGGTCCTAGACTTGCAATCGGATGACGAGGAACCACCAAGAGACGCCTGTGAGGCCCTGTGAATGGACTTGAAAATTTTATGAATCAAGTGGAATCAAAGAAGAATTTGGCGATATTTGCGTAAGCGGTCTAGAGGACTTTGAATGCAAATGCCCCAAGATCATGATCTCACAAGTTCATTTGTGAGGAGGTTTGAGTTTTCATCTTCGTAATTCTCTTCAGCATGTTTGACCTTTATGACAAATCTTATACCATGGACTAAGAGGATTTCACTCGCTTGCAAACTTCCATCTTGGGTAATGTCAAGGATCCCCTAAATCTGAATATAGAGACTTTCTTGCTAGAATAAATGGGGAATCTAGAGATATAACACAAGCCACTATAGGGAGCGTTCACTTTCCGCTATACATTATTTTGCTCTCTCATAGGTAGATGCATAAATGCTAAGGATGAAGCATGTCACATGTGTGTCCTCGATCTCAACATTCTCTGAGGCCGTGTTAGGAGACCAATCTTATCATATGGGAGCCATTGTAGCTCGCAGGTTGCATCAGAATAGACATAACGGAGATTTCTTTGGAGGTATTTATGCAACTCGCTTAGCTAATTTTCTTGAGATAGACATTCGTGAGGGTGATATGGAGTTACCCCCTTCTTAGTTAGATTTTTAGTCTATGGTTTCCCACCAGTTTGTGAGGGACTAACCACCTCTCCAAGATCGACTAATCTTTAACAAACGCCATGTAGTCCATATTGCTCTTCCCGCTCATGCCTTCTTTGATTTTCGATAAAAGGAAGATATATTATTACCAGAGAGGAGGCAGATGAGTACAGAGAAGAGCGAGGCTGCTCGACACCACGCTACATGACAAGGCGATAGCCAACAAGCACAAGACAATTCTTCACTTACGGTATCCGCCAATATCCTCGGTATTAGACCAACTTAGGCCAAAAGCCTAAGCTTGGGGAGTACGATTTCCCACCGACATTACATTTATGTTCACACACACTCATTGCTAGATGTCGGTGCTCAACTCTTTCACCGTAATATCCATGCTAGTTTATTTTCTTTTCCGCTTTTCTTGTGTGTTTAATAAACCTTAAGAAAAACCAAAAATTAGTAGTAGTTTATTTCTTTGTTGTAGTAATTAAAAAACCAAAAATATTTCCGCTCTTCTTTTTCTTGTTGGGAGCTTTCCTGTAAATAGTTTTATTTTCTTTCCTTTCTTTGGGGTCGAAGACTATATTGAAAATGCTTAGTGGCTCTATATGCATGATTGTTTATTTAACTTAGAGCCCATATTACTTGTCTTCTCTCTTGAGTTGAACTGCTTGCGATTCCAACTTAGTCCAATGCACGCACTCTTATTACTATACACATCGCTTGGTCGTGCAAGTGAAAGGCAATAATGATGATATATGATGGACTTACTAGGATGAGAAAAGCTGGTATGAACTCGACCTTCTTGTTTTTGAAATATGATGATTCATCGTTCGACACTATTATGAAGTAAACATATTTGCAATGACATTTAGAGATTATAGTTGCTGCCATGCTTGATTAGCTATGAGTTATAATGGTTTACCTTGCATGCCAACATGTATTAGAATGATTATGATGTGGTATGATGGGATGGTATCCTCCTTAAATGAATTGAGTGACTGATTGGCACATGTTAGCATGTAGTTGAATCAAATCAACATAGCCTTCATGATATTTATGTTCATGGTGGATTATATCCTACTCATGCTTGTATTCTGTAAATTAGTTTTAATGCATGTTTACGATCGTTCGCCTCTCGCTTGGTCGCTCCCAGCTTTTGGTAGCCTTCACTGATAAGGGAATACTCTTGTGCATCCAAACTCCTTAAACCCCAAAGTTGTTCCATATGAGTCCACTATACCTACCTATATGCGGTATTTACGCTGCTCCAAGTAAATTTGTATGTGCCAAACTCTAAACCTTCAAATAAACATTCTGTTTTGCATGCTCGAACCCATATCCTTCCAAAGGGGGTTATTCTCAAGAGGAGTGACTCCCATTCACGAAAAATGGTAGTCCGGATGCCCAATCCCATGCTTTATGCAAACTAAATCAAAATAACGAAACAAAATTTCCGACCCTTGAATGTTGGAGGCACTGTTGTTTCGAGCAAGCCATGGATTGATGCTTGTGGAGGAGGGGAGATAAACTTTACCATTCTGTGGGAACCGCCTATAATCTGTTAGCATGGAAGATATCATCGCCTTTTAGTTGTTATGTTGACAATGAAGTATGCGCCAAAATATAATTTATCTCTATTTCAAAACCGAGCTCCGCACCTCTACAAATCCCTACTTCCTCTCGCCAAGGGCCTATCTATTTACTTTTATGTTGAGTCATCACCCTTCTTATAAAAAGCACTGGAGAGCACACTGTCGTTTGATTCATTATAATTGGTTTATATTGGGTATGACTTGATGGATCTCTTTTACCATGAATTACAATGTTTAGTAAGTCCTTGATCTTTAAAGGTGCCTGCATTTATGTTTTGCGTCTCGTAAAGGGCTAGCAAGATACCATTTTGTTATATCATGTTATGATTATTTTGAGAAAGTGTTGTCATCCAATTTTGTTATTATGGCTCGCTAGCTGATTATGCTATTGATATGAGTAATTGTGAGACCTACGTGTTATTGTGAGTATGGTTAGTTCATAATAATTGCTGAAACTTGAATGCTGGCTTTTCATTTACAACAACAAGAGCAAAAGAGTTTGTAAAATTTTTCTTTTTCTTTTCGCTTTGTCAACCAATTGCTTGAGGACAAGCAAGGGTTTAAGCTTGGGGAGTTGATACGCCTCCAGATTCTACTTTTCCAAACACTTTGCCCTTGTTTTGAACTCTAACTTGTATGATTTGAATGGAACTAACCCGACCGACATGTTTTCAGCAATTGCCATGATGTTGTTTATGTAGAAAATAAAATTCTCGAATGACCCAAACTACGGAACACCTTAGAAAACAATAAAAAATCTCATTAAAGATGAAGACCAGGCCCACACTGCGGCCCCTCGTGGCCCTTAGACGCCTCCTGATAATTGGCTACAGAAAATCATCTACTATCGATGCCCCCGTCACCGACATCGTCATAATCTTCCATAGTTCTTAAACCGATTCAAATTCAAATCCAAAATCAAGCAAAACATAAAAGCTAAATATTAAAACTAAATGTTCAAAGGTGAACCAAATATTGCATAGGTAATTATAGGAGAAACCACACCTTTATAAAAAATAATTAAATACTATATGGTAAATAAAATAATAGCAAAACTATTTAAATACTTTAAATATTAAATAATTACTTAAACTATTTTTAGTTTGTAGTGTTAGTGTGGCAAAGGTACATGGTAACATCAAATTAGGTGCCATTTTGGTACTTTACAAAACAGTAAAAGGAACTAAAAGAAAATGTAAAAAGAAAGTAAATAAAAGTAAAAACAAAACAGTAAAAGAGAGTCTCCCCTTTTTTTTTTTTTTCTTTTTTCTTTCACAATTTCTACCACCAAGCCACTTTCATGAGCCAGTTAGCCCACTCTAACCCCTCCATATCCCCATCAGATCAAGGTTTATGAAGTCATGGTGCTCAATGGGCCTTGAACTCCCCCATGAATTGCTTGCCTGGGCTACCACCAAATGGCCCACATGGTTGCCAATACCCTGCAAGATCCCCGGCTGACCAAAATCTCTAACAGCCGTGAATAATTTGCATAGACGCCTCCATACGGTCACGACATCACATGCTCCAAGCAGGTCCTCTCATCTATCAAGGCCCAAATGCACCTCTTCGCCATAATGACACTAAAAAGTGAATGCTTCCACGTATCTTGGGGCCGAAGTTACAAATTGAACATGCATTCAGATCCGCCCATCTTGGCGCCATGCTCTAGTTGTTCCAACAGAAGGGACAGTATGTGCCAATCTCCAATGCGGAAAACTCGCAGACACTTTGTCGGAACTTTTAACCTTCCCACAGCTTTTTGTCCATGATTTTCTCCGCCTTCATGATTGGAGTGTCCTCTCCTCCAACCACGCCCCGATAAGCGCCAGGTGCCGGTGATCATCTTAGCAGATCGACAGAGAAGACTCCTCGTCATAATGCCATGACCAGAATCCGCCAGACATCCGGAGCTTAGCGGGATGTTTTTATGAAATCCACATCGTGACCAACAAAATGACATTCAAATTTTTGAACATTCTAGGTCTTCGTCAAGACTTTCAATTAGTTCTGGATAACACCAAAACCGGCGGGTTTTGTGAGATTGGCAAGATAGTGGGCGGTTTAAAGTCTCTTGGCAACCAATGGTCATGCCAAATCCTGGTCTCCTCGCCTGCCCATCCGCTTATCGCTTCCGTTGAGTAATGGCCCTTCCTTCCAATAATGCTTCCATACTTGAGATGGTTCGCACTAACATTTGCCTAGTATATCATTATCCTGGGTGGTACCTTGTTTTGATAATCCGAAAGACCAAGAGTTTGCTCTTGCATTAATCTCCAAACTTGCCTCAAGAAGAAGCCTAAATGAACATTCTATGTCTCCGAAGCCCATTCCACCCATGTACTTTGGTGTTGAGATTGTCTTCCATGAGACCCAAGCCGCCTTCCCTCTCTCTTGCTACCCCACCAAAACATCCTCAAGCAGACCGTTTATGTGTTCACAAATACCACGGGTAGCTTAAAACAGACATGGAAATATCGGAATGGCTTGAGCAACCGACTTGATCAATACCTCCTTCTCCCCGCCGACAAACACTTCTCCATCCACCCCTCGACATGCTTTCCAAACTTATCTTTCAAATATTGAAGCACCCTCTTTGATCTTCCAACGTCCGAAGGAAAGCTAAGATACTTTCATTAAGGACTCATTATGAACATTAAGAACATTCTTCACCTCTATCCCAGACTTCCCAGACTTCGGCCGAAGAAGATCGAGATTATCCAAGATTTCAGTTCGATAAGCAGTAAAGATATTTGCAATAACTCTCTAACGCTAAGTCGCCGGCCATGGCCGTTTCGCTTCATAAACAAAAGACCCACATCCGCAATAGGTGATTCACGGGTCAGAGGGAGCCACTGATGCCTTCACTCTCCACCCCTTTGAGCAAACATGATAACCCCTGGGCCGCCAATGTAAACAGATATGGGTTGATCGGGTCTCCCGCCACACCACTGAAGGCCTCGAAGATCTAAAACCCACCATTAAACAACATGTAAAAATGATACTGATGTGACGACTATGACCGCTTCCGCGGAAGGCTTATTCCAAGTTTACATCATCGCCTCTAAGATATTTAGCTTATTCCAAACGACTATACTTTCATCATATCCAGCTTCAAAGCGCAAAAATCTCTTCCCTTAACTCTCCTTGTTTTAATCATATGCAAGTGATGGTCAGATGAGCCGCCCGTAGTTCCAAAAGCCGATCGCCTCGTAGATGACCAGAAGAATTAGTTTGACTTATTGCTAAGACCTTGAAGCAATTTTGAAAATCATTACAAAGACTTACTCTACCAAATCGGCCCTAAAAGTTTTAGATTTGTTATCTTGGGAATCATCACAACGAACATACTGTTGATATCTTCCAAAGGAGTCCTCCATTTAGCACTCTGATAATCATATGATTAGTTACCTCATCACCACATAGCTCCCAATGACGCTAAAAAAATAAAAGGGAAGCCGCCAGTCCCTATTTTTTAGTGGAAAACATTTGGAATAAGGCCTCCTTTACCTCCTCATTGTTGTAAGCTTTGTTCAAAGCCGCATTCATAGCTCCATCAACCCTTGTAGGTATGTGAGAAAGAACCTCTTCCATCCCAATAGTACCCTCAGATGCATAGAGGTTCAATAAAAATTGCTAGCCATCTCATGCGCCATCTCTTCCGCATCATTAGTCATCGAGCCATCTTCCTTCCGAGCTGTGTGATTTTATTCTTTGCCCTCCTAGCCTTGCTTTTTTTCTCAAAAAATTGTGTGTTGCTATCTCCTCCGATAAATTATTGAATTGGGATCGCTAAGATCATGATTCTCCCTATAATGCATAACTCAATCATTCTATCTCGTATTTTCTCCTCGTTTGGTCCACCGCGCCGATCAGCCTTATAGAGTGCAAGTCGAGCCGCAGAATCCTTTAGGCCCTGCCTTTGTTTCCAAAGGTGTTCCTCGCCCCATCTTCGCAAAGTAATCGCCATCGCCATCGCTTTATTCGCCATAGTCAGACCGATCCCGCCGCCCCTATGACCTCCACATGTCCTCGAAAGCCCACCAAAACTTCTATCACTTCCCAAACAACTTCAGATCTAAACGGCTTCTTTCATTTTATGTCGCGACCGCGACTGCTCAAGATCATTTGATAATAAGATAGGGCTGTGATCGATTTCGCAGCCAAGTGTTCCAAAGAGGCAAAGGGAACATAGCCGATCATGACGGCGGACGCAAGTGCACGCATCCGTGACGCATTCTACAAAAGTCACCACCACATTCTTCTTTCAAAAGTCCAATCGAGGCCTTTGTATCCCAGATCGCCTAAAACCACATAGATCAACCACTTCTAATCCGCATCCGAGAACTATCACGCCATTAGGCCCCCATTGCTCTTCCCATAGCCATTAAAGTCGCCCATGTATCCACCTGAGAGTGCTCTCCCCTTAGTCCGACCATCGCTCCCTGTGTCTTGTATCGAAGGCCTTATTTGCTTCTCCATAGAAACAAGAGAGGCGCCATTGTCAAGATTCGCCTCGTGATCACGAATCAATGTGATATTGGTGAGAAGTTCTTTATTTCCAAATTTTACATCATTCTTCCAAAACAAACCTAAACCTCCACTACGCCCTAGTAGCTATCAAGAAACCTATTAGAGAAACCTAAAGTACCCGCCAAACCTTCCACTGATCTTTTGCAAGTTGAGTTTCAACGATACAAAGAATCGCATGCACTAGCTCACGAGGTCGCAGGAGTTTCAACCTGTCATGATCGCCAATCCCACTAAGTAGCCCAGACATGGTCCGTGATCATCGCTCATGCCTCTCATCGGAGGCCGCCACATTTGTGTAGTCCATCTCTCATTACTTCATCCCCATGTCTCCTCCTCTTCACAACTTGCACTTGCCTGTGGAGTGCTTGGGACTCCACCGCTGCTAGATTCTTCAATCCTCAAAAGTGTCCTCAAGAACCTCCCAAATTTAGATTTGGCATTGGCTGCCCTAATATGTTGAGGAACCATCCTCGATACTGTGACGCTCCAACCATCTCCCTCCTCTTTCTCCATTAAAGGAGGTGACACTCCATATCGTAAGCTTCGCTCTACCATACCCTCCGCTCCATTCTCCTCTCTACCTTCTGTCAGCCCCACCCACTATTCCTTCCACCATGATTACTTTTCCTCCTCCTCCTCTCGTCAGTTCCCTCTCTACCACCCCTCACCTAATGTTGATCACTGATGGTTCGGGAACCCATAAAAGCCATTCTCCCATCCAACTCTCTTCGATCATGAACACCATCACCACACCTCACCTATATGACCCATCAATCCACATACAAAGCAAAAAATCGTAGCTTCTCAGTAGACACTATATCTCCGCTTCCTTCAAAGTAATTGGTACAAACTCACCAGGTTTAGTCACATCAAGAAACACCCGAGTCTAAGTGTACTTGCCGATTGATTTCGACCTTCATTGACGATAACTGTAAAGGTGGTTTCTCCAACCTTGGCTGCTATTTTTCGCCAACTCTTCTTCCTTGTCATCCGTCCAGAGTTCTTTGATTCTTGCTCTGCAGCATATCTTGTTTAGCCTATACCTCGACATCCGAAAACCATCAGATTCTCAGATCACCACCGCGCCATACGAAGAGCCACGATCCTCCATCCATGATATTCCTCCACCCCCAAACAATGACATTGAACCGTAAAGAGATTCGCCCCTTTATGTTGAAAGTAATTATGGCCATACCATGCGTCTCATCTGCTGAGCAAAGCGGCATGGTCAATTCAAGTCGTGAAACCTAAACAAAGCTACAACGATCATCGCTGATCAGTTTCCAACGCGACACCGCTATCTCGGAGGATCTCATATATCATATACTGGAAGGAACACTATATGTTATGATCTTAGGAGAACACACAAATGGTTGAAGAACTGTAATGCGAAGATGAATGTAGATGGAGGAATTTCGTGAGTGGCGCCAAGGAGCTTCAATTATTTGTAGAGATGAGGCGGAACTTTTTGGGAGCTTCGCTATTGTTTTTGATGGCCTAGTGGATCCAAGCTTGAAGTGCAAGCATGCAATGAGGCTTTGGCTTTAGCCAAAGATCTGAACTCACGGAGAGTACAAAGTTGCTTGGACCGACTGGAGGTGGCTAACAATATCAACAAGAGGGGCACCGTCTATGGTCCTGCTCTTCACGAGACAATGTGATCGCACGAGGAGTTAGATTTGTTAAATTTTTCTTTTGAGTATCGTGATTCAATTTTGAAGCTCATGCTTGTTAACATACTTCTCTTGAAGAGGGCGCCATGTTTGGCTAGGGATTATGCCCTGATATCATTTGTATTCCGCACGTTGGCCAGTGAATAAAACTTGCCCCTAAAAATCGGGAAACCCTAACTCCCCGATCAAGACACCCCCACTCCCCACGACTCTCCTCTCCCTCCCGATCCGATTTGATCGGGCTCACAGACCTCCGCCCCGAGTGCCCTACCGAGGACCCCGCCTCCGCCCGCCTCCTCATCTCACAGCTGATCCGATCGGGCAGCCCTCGATCCCATCTCGACGCCTAATCATTGCTGCCGCCGGACGCTGCCTCCACCATCACGGCTCTTTCGCCCGACCTCCCCGAGCCTACTCCTCGAGCCTACTTTGGGTCCGTCTGCTCTCCCTACCTCGCTTCCCATCGCTGCACGCCTCGACGCCACGGGCGTGATGGATTCATGTACCTACCTAGGGTCATAGGCTCTAAACGCCACCCAAGGACAAGAAGAGATCATCCGCCGACCAAAGAGGAACCCACTCGACCGATCGAAGGACTCGACCATGGAAGACTCACTTAACCATGAAGACTCACCGACCACCGAAGGTCAAGGCACTGCAACGCAACGGCTTGCTATTGAATAGACTTAATGATAGTTAAGGCATTTATGAGGGCGCACAAGAACGCCTGTGCTTAATGTACTTTAACATTCCATTATGTGGGCTGGGGGTCCCCAAGACTTATAAGCCACCCCTCCACGATAGAGGGTTCCACTCTTGTAATACCTACATCGATAATCCACTGACCGCCTTGGTCCCGAGATGTAGGGCTGATTCTTCCGAGAAGGGCTCGAACTCGACATCGCTTGTGTTCACAACCTCTCCATAGCTAGGACCTTGCCTCCTTACTTACTCCCCACTTATCCGACTTAGAACCACGAATTGGCGCCACCGGGTGGTGTTTTAGCGATTTGTGGAGGAGTGCGATTCCAGTACCTTCATCATGAGACCCGGAGTTTTGGCTGAGGGCGCGAGATCCGCCTCTTTCACCTTTGTCGCCACGACTCCGCTGGGGCCGTGGAGGCTCCACTTGACATCGAGGCGCCCCGTCCGCTGGGCGACGACTTTCAAGATGTGTTCAAGGGCGTTTCATAAACCGCCGACCCGACGGTCGATTTTATCGTCGCCACCCGCTTCCCACCGCCGAAGCGCCCGGTCGGTCGAGACTCCGGGGAAGCACGCTGGCTCACCAGACAGCCACCGCCCGTGTCGCGCCATCGAGCCTCGACGAGTCCTCTACGGCTGCTCGACTCAGATTAGCTCAGAGAGATTGATCCGAGGTGATAGCAAGGATCCAACGCGGAGATCCTCATGGTCGACGGCTCGAGCCCTCCTGCCGCTTGGGGTGGAGCCGCGGAGGAGACCCGCAAGAGCACGAAGAGTATCGCCCGAGATGCTCGATCAGCAAGAGAAGAGTCCCAGCAGAACATGGATGTCCGTGATACTCCCATCACGGAGAAACCCGAGGCTCGCGCTTTAGAGGAAGCACGCCATTAATGTTAACGCTCACCGAGAATCTTCACGAAAGCACTGACGAGCGCCGCAATGAACCTCGAGCCGACGCCGACTCTTCCCACCGACTGTATACCCGACGCCTCAGAATTTAGCAACAGAATCAGATAGCGTAGTCTATCCACGCCCCATGGCCGAGAGGCTTAAGCAGATCGTAGATTTACTCCGAGTGGCAGGAGACCGTAACTCAGCTGTTGCGCCCAAAACAGATTCAAAGATCCGTCAGCCGCAAATCGGCCCAAGGCTCAAGCCCCAGACGCCCGCGAGAAGGGCGCGACAACCGCGAGAGCAAGATGGAGACCGATGACAGGCCGAGGCCCCTTTCTCCGAAAGGGTCATCGCCTGGCAAGATGAGACCTGGCCAAGATGGGCAGAGTTCCAAAACCTGTGGAACCAGGCTTGACGCGATCCATTATCGCGCAAGGCTTGGTCGACCTAACAGAGCCCATCGAGGTGGACCGAGAGATGCACCCACCAGCAAAGAGTGCACATCTCTCCCCAATGTTTTAGCAGGCTATCGAGCCAGAATTCCCCAATTTCAGATTGGCAACAGGAGTCGCAAGTTCATCGGGGAATCCAAGCCTCAAACTTGGCTTGAAGATTACCGAGTGGCCGCTCATTGGTGGGAATGATGAGGTGGCCATGAAACATTCCCTCATGTTGGAAGGTTCTGCAGCATGGCTGAATCCTCTCCTACAAGATATACACTTGGGAAGATTTGTCCTTGTTCCCAGACTTTTGAAGGACTTGGTTAACGCTGGTTTGACAGAGCTACAAGTTTGTGTGCGTAAGACCAATGAAACTCTCCGAGAGTACATTCAGAGGTGGATTACTTTGCACCATATCAGGGAAATGTCCACCATCAGCGTTTGCCTTCAAAGACGGGAAAAAAGAGAATTGAGTCTCAAGTTTGGTCGAACCGGGACATGACCGAGTCGAATGATGGAGATTGCAAGTACACCAACGGCGAGGAAGAAGACCGACCAAGCGCAAATACAAGCCAAGTCTTGAGAAGGGAAATTCCAATGGAGAACGGAAAGCGAGCCAAGAACCTCGGAGAGGCCCCGCCGTGACTCTGGGAAGTTCAAGGGAAGCCAAAAGGATCCCGAATCCAAAGAAAGTAAAAGATAAAGAAGGCAATGACGGATGGATATGCCATGCCATATTCACACGAAGAAAGATGAAGAGGGCAACATCATTTACCCGGCACACCACTGCCGTGTTCGGCCCCGATCCAGAAGCCAGGCAAAATTAAGGACAAGGAGAAGGAGCCGAAAGGCCGGAGACAAAGAGGACAAGGAGGAAGAATATCCGATGTCAACTCCACTGATGATCTTCGCGATGTGGAAAGCAAAAGTCGACGAAAGTCATTAACCGGAGGTAAACATGGTTGCCCCAAGAAGCCAAGTTATGTGAAGTGGTCCCAAACACCCATCACATTCGACCAATCCGATCACCGACTCACATTGCCACCCCCGGGCCAAGCCTGGTGGTCGATCCAATTGTCAGGCACTCGATCGATTTAAAGTGTTGATGGATGGTTAGTGGACTGAATTTGTTATATGCGATACGCTGAAAGGGATGGGCATTCCGATGTCCCGATTGAGCACCAAAGAACATGAGTTTCACGAGTCATACTAGGAAGAAGGCCAACTCACTCGCCAAATCGCCTGGACGTGGTTTTTGGTTATTCCAAGCACTTTCGCAAGGAAAAGTCGACTTTGAGGTTGTGGATTTTCAGAGTGATACCACGCCATTTTGGGAGGCTCGCCCACGCATCATTCATGTCTCGACCATGCTATGTGTACCTCAAACTGAAAATGCCAGGCCCAAAGGAGTGATCACGCCACCGCGATCGGAAGAAGGCGAAGAGTGCTTTAAGGGCTCCAAAATTGCCGAATCTAAGTGACAGCGGTCGATTCGACAATACAAGCAAAACGCAGATCCGAGTGATTTGTTACGATCCAAGAAGCCAACCACGAGTTCAGATTTCGTCCGTGAGACGGCTACCCATATTCACCCGACCGATCCCAATGCAGCCCCGACCCACATCTCCACAACACTCGACCAAATAGGAAGAAGCGCCATCCAGTTCCTCCGGAGAATGACATTTGATGGAAGCCACATGCTGGTGTTCCGGGAACTAGCCGAGCATCGCCACGAGTCGACAAGTCAAGAAACCATAAAGAGCATCTTCGGCGGTCCGCCCGTAAGAGAAAAGCTATTGGTGAAGAAGTGGCTCGACTTGGCAAGGATTCATCCGGAGATATATCACCCGAGTGGCTTGCCAATGTCGCAGGTTCCCAAAAGGACAACTCACCCGCATGTGCATTGATTTTAACATCAATCGGCCTGCCCGGGATCATTTTTCTCCCCGCATAGATCAAATTGTTGACTCGACCGGGATGAGAGATTGTCTTTTCTAGATGCATATTCCGATCATCGATCCGCCTCAGAGGCCCGGGAAATAAAAACAGCTTTCATCACTCCGTCGGTGCTTTCGCTATATCACCATGCCGCTCGCCTCAAGAATGCCGGAGCCACGCTTTATGCAATGATTCGTGGTCTTCACCAAATCGGCCGAATGTGGAAGCGATATGGATGATATCGCCGTTAAGTCGCGGTTCCCCGCTTGCGACCTCCCAAACATTTGCCAACCTCAAGGTACGATATCGCTCAATCCCCAAAGTGACATTCGAGTTCCCGT
>JAHHZJ010005296.1:0-60022 GCA_021437245.1 Aegilops speltoides | reverse complement strand
GTTGTTGAAGCCCAAGGTGCACTTATGTGTCGGTCATTAACACTTTCGCGATTTTGGCGATTACGGCCCGTTCATGGACTATTACTCACTTTTTTGGGGTCCGGGTGATTTATCGTTTAACGAACCACAGGATGTGTTTTGGCGATTCGACCCGTTTCATGGACTATTACTCACTATTTTGGGGTTCGAAGTGATTTCCACGATTAACGAACCACGAAGTGTGTTTACGTTTGATCATCAACACTTTCATGATTTTGGCGATTCGGCCCGTTTGTGGACTATTACTCACTTTTTTTGGGGTCACGAGAATGATTTCCACAATTAACGAACCACAGGATGTGTTTACGTGTCGGTAATCCACACTTTCGTGTTTTGGCGATTGTGGCCCGTTTCATGGACTATTACTCACTTTGTTTTGGGGTCCGGGTGATTTATCGATTAACGAACCACAGGATGTGTTTACGTGTCGGTCATCAACACTCACGATTTTGGTGGATTCGGCCCGTTTAGTGGACTATTACTCAGCGTTTTGGGGTCGGCGATTTCCACGATCGTTGAACCCCAAGGTGCGCTTATGTGTCGATCGTCAACACTTTCGTAGTTTTGGCGATTTTGGCCTATTCATGGACTCTTACTCCTTTTTTTGGGTTCCGGGTGATTTATCGCTTAACGAACCACAGGTGCATTTACGTGTTGGTCATCAACACTTTCGCGATTTTGGCGATTCGACCCGTTTCATGGAGTATTACTCACGGTTTTGGGGTCCCGGTGATTTCCACGATTAACGAACCACAGGATGTGTTTACGTGTCGGTCGTCAAAACTCACGATTTTGGCGATTCGGCCCGTTTAGTGGACTATTACTCACCGTTTTGGGGTCGGCGATTTCCATAGTTGTTGAAGCCCAAGGTGCACTTATGTGTCGGTCATTAACACTCATGATTTTGGCGATTCGGCCCGTTCATGGACTATTACTCACTTTGTTTTGGGGTCCGGGTGATTTATCGTTTAACGAACCACAGGATGTGTTTTGGCGATTCGACCCGTTTCATGGACTATTACTCACTATTTTGGGGTTCCGAAGTGATTTTCACGATTAACGAACCCTGAAGTGTGTTTACGTTTGATCATCAACACTTTCGCGATTTTGGCGATTCGGCCCGTTTATTCGTGTGGACTATTACTCACTTTTTTTGGGGTCGGCGATTTCCACAATTAACGAACCACAGGATGTGTTTACGTGTCGGTAATCCACACTCATGATTTTGGCGATTGTGGCCCGTTTCATGGACTATTACTCACTTGTTTTGGGGTCCGGGTGATTTATCGATTAACGAACCACAGGATGTGTTTACGTGTCGGTCATCAACACTCACGATTTTGGGCGATTACGGCCCGTTTAGTGGACTATTACTCGGCGTTTTGGGGTCGGCGATTTCCACGATCGTTGAACCCCAAGGTGCGCTTATGTGTCGATCGTCAACACTTTCGTAGTTTTGGCGATTTTGGCCTATTTCATGGACTCTTACTCACTTTTTTGGGTTCCGGGTGATTTATCGCTTAACGAACCACAGGTGCATTTACGTGTTGGTCATCAACACTTTCGCGATTTTGGCGATTCGACCCGTTTCATGGAGTATTACTCACGGTTTTGGGGTCCCGGTGATTTCCACGATTAACGAACCACAGGATGTGTTTACGTGTCGGTCGTCAAAACTCACGATTTTGGCGATTCGGCCCGTTTAGTGGACTATTACTCACCGTTTTGGGGTCGGCGATTTCCATAGTTGTTGAAGCCCAAGGTGCACTTATGTGTCGGTCATTAACACTTTCGCGATTTTGGCGATTCGGCCCGTTCATGGACTATTACTCACTTTGTTTTGGGGTCCGGGTGATTTATCGTTTAACGAACCACAGGATGTGTTTTGGCGATTCGACCCGTTTCATGGACTATTACTCACTATTTTGGGGTTCCGAAGTGATTTTCACGATTAACGAACCCTGAAGTGTGTTTACGTTTGATCGTCAACACTTTCATGATTTTGGCGATTCGGCCCGTTTGTGGACTATTACTCACTGTTTTTGGGGTCACAGAATGATTTCCACAATTAACGAACCCTGGGATGTGTTTACGTGTCGGTAATCCACACTCGCAGTTTTGGCCGATTGTGGCCCGTTTCATGGACTATTACTCACTGTTTTGGGGTCCCGGAGTGATTTATACGATTAACGAACCCTGGGATGTGTTTACGTGTCGGTCATCAACACTCACAGTTTTGGTCGATTCTGGCCCGTTTCGTGGACTATTACTCAGCGTTTTGGGGTCCCGAAGCGATTTCCACAGTCGTTGAACCCCAAGGTGCGCTTATGTGTCGATCGTCAACACTCGTAGTTTTGGCCGATTTTGGCCTATTTCATGGACTCTTACTCACTGTTTTGGGTTCCCGGTGTGATTTATACGCTTAACGAACCCCAGGTGCATTTACGTGTTGGTCATCAACACTTTCGCGATTTTAGCGATTCGACCCGTTTCATGGAGTATTACTCACGGTTTTGGGGTCGGTGATTTCCACGATTAACGAACCACAGGATGTGTTTACGTGTCGGTCGTCAAAACTCACGATTTTGGCGATTTCGGCCCGTTTAGTGGACTATTACTCACCGTTTTGGGGTCGGCGATTTCCATAGTTGTTGAAGCCCAAGGTGCACTTATGTGTCGGTCATTAACACTCATTGTTTTGGCGATTCGGCCCGTTCATGGACTATTACTCACTTTGTTTTGGGGTCCGGGTGATTTATCGATTAACGAACCACAGGATGTGTTTTTTAGGCGATTCGACCCGTTTCATGGACTATTACTCACTATTTTGGGGTTCGGTGATTTCCACGATTAACGAACCACAAAGTGTGTTTACGTTTGGTCGTCAACACTTTCATGATTTTGGCGATTACGCCCCGTTTCGTGGACTATTACTCACTTGTTTTGGGGTCCGGCGATTTCCATAGTTAACGAACCACAGGATGTGTTTACGTGTCGGTCATCAACACTTTCGCGATTTTGGCGATTCGGCCCGTTTCATGGACTATTACTCACTTGTTTGGGGTCCGGGTGATTTATCGATTAACGAACCACAGGGTGTGTTTACGTGTCGGTCATCAACACTCACGATTTTGGTGATTCGGCCCGTTTAGGACTAAAGGACTATTACTCGGTGTTTTGGGTCGGCGATTTCCTCTTACTCACTGTTGGGTTCCGGGTGATTTATCGCTTAACGAACCACAGGTGCATTTGTGTTGGTCATCAACACTTGTATTTTTGGCGATTCGGCCCGTTTCATGGACTATTACTCACTATTTTGGGGTCGGTGATTTCCACGATTAACGAACCACAGGATGTGTTTACGTGTCGGTCGTCAAAACTCACGATTTTGGCGATTCGGCCCGTTTAGTGGACTATTACTCACCGTTTTGGGGTCGGCGATTTCCATAGTTGTTGAAGCCCAAGGTGCACTTATGTGTCGGTCATTAACACTTTCGCGATTTTGGCGATTCGGCCCGTTCATGGACTATTACTCACTTGTTTTGGGGTCCGGGTGATTTATCGTTTAACGAACCACAGGATGTGTTTTGGCGATTCGACCCGTTTCATGGACTATTACTCACTATTTTGGGGTTCGAAGTGATTTTCACGATTAACGAACCACGAAGTGTGTTTACGTTTGATCGTCAACACTTTCGATTTTGGCGATTCGGCCCGTTTGTGGACTATTACTCACTTTTTTTGGGGTCACAGAATGATTTCCTGATTAACGAACCACAGGATGTGTTTACGTGTCGGTAATCCACACTTTCGCGATTTTGGCGATTGTGGCCCGTTTCATGGACTATTACTCACTTGTTTGGGGTCCGGGTGATTTATCGATTAACGAACCACAGGATGTGTTTACGTGTCGGTCATCAACACTCACGGTTTTGGTGGATTCGGCCCGTTTAGTGGACTATTACTCGGCGTTTTGGGGTCGGCGATTTCCACGATCGTTGAACCCCAAGGTGCGCTTATGTGTCGATCGTCAACACTTTCGTAGTTTTGGCGATTTTGGCCTATTTCATGGACTCTTACTCACTTTGTTTTGGGTTCCGGGTGATTTATCGCTTAACGAACCACAGGTGCATTTACGTGTTGGTCATCAACACTTTCGCGATTTTAGCGATTCGACCCGTTTCATGGAGTATTACTCACGGTTTTGGGGTCCCGGTGATTTCCACGATTAACGAACCACAGGATGTGTTTACGTGTCGGTCGTCAAAACTCACGATTTTGGCGATTTCCATAGCCCGTTTATGGACTATTACTCACCGTTTTGGGGTCGGCGATTTCCATAGTTGTTGAAGCCAAGGTGCACTTATGTGTCGGTCATTAACACTTTCGCGATTTTGGCGATTACGGCCCGTTCATGGACTATTACTCACTGTTTTGGGGTCCCGGAGTGATTTATACGTTTAACGAACCCTGGGATGTGTTTTTGGCCGATTCTGACCCGTTTCATGGACTATTACTCACTATTTTGGGGTTCCGAAGTGATTTTCACGATTAACGAACCCTGAAGTGTGTTTACGTTTCGGTCATCAACACTCGCAGTTTTGGCCGATTCTGGCCCGTTTCGTGGACTATTACTCACTGTTTTTGGGGTCCGAATGATTTCCACGATTAACGAACCACAGGATGTGTTTACGTGTCGGTCAATCACACACTTTCGCGATTTTGGCGATTGTGGCCCGTTTCATGGACTATTACTCACTTTGTTTTGGGGTCCGGGTGATTTATCGATTAACGAACCACAGGATGTGTTTACGTGTCGGTCATCAACACTCACAGTTTTGGTGGATTCGGCCCGTTTAGTGGACTATTACTCACTGTTTTGGGGTCGGCGATTTCCATCGTTTGAACCCCAAGGTGCGCTTATGTGTCGATCGTCAACACTTTCGTAGTTTTGGCGATTTTGGCCTATTCATGGACTCTTACTCACTTGTTTTGGGTTCCGGAGTGATTTATCGATTAACGAACCACAGGTGCATTTACGTGTTGGTCATCAACACTTTCGCGATTTTGGCGATTCGACCCGTTTCATGGAGTATTACTCACGGTTTTGGGGTCCCGGTGATTTCCACGATTAACGAACCACAGGATGTGTTTACGTGTCGGTCGTCAAAACTCACGATTTTGGCGATTCGGCCCGTTTAGTGGACTATTACTCACCGTTTTGGGGTCGGCGATTTCCATAGTTGTTGAAGCCCAAGGTGCACTTATGTGTCGGTCATTAACACTTTCGCGATTTTGGCGATTCGGCCCGTTCATGGACTATTACTCACTTTGTTTTGGGGTCCGGGTGATTTATCGTTTAACGAACCACAGGATGTGTTTTGGCGATTCGACCCGTTTCATGGACTATTACTCACTATTTTGGGGTTCCGAAGTGATTTTCACGATTAACGAACCCTGAAGTGTGTTTACGTTTCGATCATCAACACTTTCGCGATTTTGGCGATTCGGCCCGTTTGTGGACTATTACTCACTTTTTTGGGGTCGAGAATGATTTCCACAGTAACGAACCACAGGATGTGTTTACGTGTCGGTAATCCACACTTTCGCGATTTGGCGATTGTGGCCCGTTTCATGGACTATTACTCACTGTTTTGGGGTCCGGGTGATTTATCGATTAACGAACCACAGGATGTGTTTACGTGTCGGTCATCAACACTCACGATTTTGGTCGATTCGGCCCGTTTAGTGGACTATTACTCGGCGTTTTGGGGTCGGCGATTTCCACGATCGTTGAACCCCAAGGTGCGCTTATGTGTCGATCGTCAACACTTTCGTAGTTTTGGCGATTTTGGCCTATTCATGGACTCTTACTCACTTGTTTTGGGTTCCGGGTGATTTATCGCTTAACGAACCACAGGTGCATTTACGTGTTGGTCATCAACACTTTTCGCGATTTTGGCGATTCGACCCGTTTCATGGAGTATTACTCACGGTTTTGGGGTCCCGGTGATTTCCACGATTAACGAACCACAGGATGTGTTTACGTGTCGGTCGTCAAAACTCACGATTTTGGCGATTCGGCCCGTTTAGTGGACTATTACTCACCGTTTTGGGGTCGGCGATTTCCATAGTTGTTGAAGCCCAAGGTGCACTTATGTGTCGGTCATTAACACTCATGATTTTGGCGATTCGGCCCGTTCATGGACTATTACTCACTTGTTTTGGGGTCCGGGTGATTTATCGTTTAACGAACCACAGGATGTGTTTTGGCGATTCGACCCGTTTCATGGACTATTACTCACTATTTTGGGGTTCGAAGTGATTTTCACGATTAACGAACCACGAAGTGTGTTTACGTTTGATCGTCAACACTTTCGCGATTTTTTGCGATTCGGCCCGTTTGTGGACTATTACTCACTTTGTTTTGGGGTCGAGAATGATTTCCACAATTAACGAACCACAGGATGTGTTTACGTGTCGGTAATCCACACTTTCGCGATTTTGGCGATTGTGGCCCGTTTCATGGACTATTACTCACTTTGTTTTGGGGTCCGGGTGATTTATCGATTAACGAACCACAGGATGTGTTTACGTGTCGGTCATCAACACTCACGAGTTTGGTCGATTCGGCCCGTTTAGTGGACTATTACTCAGCGTTTTGGGGTCGGCGATTTCCACGATCGTTGAACCCCAAGGTGCGCTTATGTGTCGATCGTCAACACTTTCGTAGTTTTGGCGATTTTGGCCTATTTCATGGACTCTTACTCCTTTGTTTTGGGTTCCGGGTGATTTATCGCTTAACGAACCACAGGTGCATTTACGTGTTGGTCATCAACACTTTCGCGATTTTGGCGATTCGACCCGTTTCATGGGTATTACTCACGGTTTTGGGGTCGGTGATTTCCACGATTAACGAACCACAGGATGTGTTTACGTGTCGGTCGTCAAAACTCACGATTTTGGCGATTCGGCCCGTTTAGTGGACTATTACTCACCGTTTTGGGGTCGGCGATTTCCATAGTTGTTGAAGCCAAAGGTGCACTTATGTGTCGGTCATTAACACTCATGTTTTGGCGATTACGGCCCGTTCATGGACTATTACTCACTTTTTTTGGGGTCCGGGTGATTTATCGTTTAACGAACCACAGGATGTGTTTTGGCGATTCGACCCGTTTCATGGACTATTACTCACTATTTTGGGGTTCGAAGTGATTTTCACGATTAACGAACCACGAAGTGTGTTTACGTTTGATCATCAACACTTTCATGATTTGGCGATTCGGCCCGTTTGTGGACTATTACTCACTTTTTTTTGGGGTCACGAGATGATTTCCACATTAACGAACCACAGGATGTGTTTACGTGTCGGTAATCCACACTCGCGATTTTGGCGATTGTGGCCCGTTTCATGGACTATTACTCACTTTGTTTTGGGGTCCGGGTGATTTATCGATTAACGAACCACAGGATGTGTTTACGTGTCGGTCATCAACACTCACGAGTTTTGGTCGATTCGGCCCGTTTAGTGGACTATTACTCAGCGTTTTGGGGTCGGCGATTTCCACGATCGTTGAACCCCAAGGTGCGCTTATGTGTCGATCGTCAACACTTTCGTAGTTTTGGCGATTTTGGCCTATTTCATGGACTCTTACTCACTGTTTTGGGTTCCGGGTGATTTATCGCTTAACGAACCACAGGTGCATTTACGTGTTGGTCATCAACACTTTCGCGATTTTAGCGATTCGACCCGTTTCATGGAGTATTACTCACGGTTTTGGGGTCCCGGTGATTTCCACGATTAACGAACCACAGGATGTGTTTACGTGTCGGTCGTCAAAACTCACAGATTTTGGCGATTCGGCCCGTTTAGTGGACTATTACTCACCGTTTTGGGGTCGGCGATTTCCATAGTTGTTGAAGCCAAGGTGCACTTATGTGTCGGTCATTAACACTTTCGCGGTTTTGGCGATTCGGCCCGTTCATGGACTATTACTCACTGTTTTGGGGTCCCGGAGTGATTTATACGTTTAACGAACCCTGGGATGTGTTTTTGGCCGATTCTGACCCGTTTCATGGACTATTACTCACTATTTTGGGGTTCCGAAGTGATTTTCACGATTAACGAACCCTGAAGTGTGTTTACGTTTCGGTCATCAACACTCGCAGTTTTGGCCGATTCTGGCCCGTTTCGTGGACTATTACTCACTTGTTTTGGGGTCGCGAATGATTTCCACATTAACGAACCACAGGATGTGTTTACGTGTCGGTAATCCACACTCGCGATTTTGGCGATTGTGGCCCGTTTCATGGACTATTACTCACTGTTTTGGGGTCCCGGAGTGATTTATACGATTAACGAACCCTGGGATGTGTTTACGTGTCGGTCATCAACACTCACAGTTTTGGTCGATTCTGGCCCGTTTCGTGGACTATTACTCAGCGTTTTGGGGTCCCGAAGCGATTTCCACAGTCGTTGAACCCCAAGGTGCGCTTATGTGTCGATCGTCAACACTCGTAGTTTTGGCCGATTTTGGCCTATTTCATGGACTCTTACTCCTTTGTTTTGGGTTCCGGGTGATTTATCGCTTAACGAACCACAGGTGCATTTACGTGTTGGTCATCAACACTTTCGCGATTTTGGCGATTCGACCCGTTTCATGGAGTATTACTCACGGTTTTGGGGTCCCGGTGATTTCCACGATTAACGAACCACAGGATGTGTTTACGTGTCGGTCGTCAAAACTCACGATTTTGGCGATTCTGGCCGTTTCGTGGACTATTACTCACCGTTTTGGGGTCCCGAAGCGATTTCCATAGTTGTTGAAGCCCAAGGTGCACTTATGTGTCGGTCATTAACACTCACAGTTTTGGCCGATTCTGGCCCGTTTCATGGACTATTACTCACTGTTTTGGGGTCCCGGAGTGATTTATACGTTTAACGAACCCTGGGATGTGTTTTTGGCCGATTCTGACCCGTTTCATGGACTATTACTCACTATTTTGGGGTTCCGAAGTGATTTTCACGATTAACAAACCCTGAAGTGTGTTTACGTTTGGTCATCAACACTCGCAGTTTTGGCCGATTCTGGCCCGTTTCGTGGACTATTACTCACTGTTTTTGGGGTCACAGAATGATTTCCACAATTAACGAACCCTGGGATGTGTTTACGTGTCGGTAATCCACACTCGCAGTTTTGGCCGATTGTGGCCCGTTTCATGGACTATTACTCACTTTTTTTGGGGTCCGGGTGATTTATCGATTAACGAACCACAGGATGTGTTTACGTGTCGGTCATCAACACTCACGATTTTGGTGGATTCGGCCCGTTTAGTGGACTATTACTCAGCGTTTTGGGGTCGGCGATTTCCATCGTCGTTGAACCCCAAGGTGCGCTTATGTGTCGATCGTCAACACTTTCGTAGTTTTGGCGATTTTGGCCTATTTCATGGACTCTTACTCACTTTTGGGTTCCGGGTGATTTATCGCTTAACGAACCACAGGTGCATTTACGTGTTGTTCATCAACACTCGCAGTTTTGGCCGATTCTGACCCGTTTCATGGAGTATTACTCACAGTTTTGGGGTCCCAGAGTGATTTCCACGATTAACGAACCCTGGGATGTGTTTACGTGTCGGTCATCAAAACTCACAGTTTTGGCAGATTCTGGCCCGTTTCGTGGACTATTACTCACCGTTTTGGGGTCCCGAAGCGATTTCCATAGTTGTTGAAGCCCAAGGTGCACTTATGTGTCGGTCATTAACACTTTCGCGATTTTGGCGATTCGGCCCGTTCATGGACTATTACTCCTTTGTTTTGGGGTCCCGGAGTGATTTATACGTTTAACGAACCCTGGGATGTGTTTTTGGCCGATTCTGACCCGTTTCATGGACTATTACTCACTATTTTGGGGTTCCGAAGTGATTTCCACGATTAACGAACCCTGAAGTGTGTTTACGTTTGATCGTCAACACTTCATGATTTTGGCGATTCGGCCCGTTTGTGGACTATTACTCACTTTTTTTGGGTCCGAGTGATTTCCTGATTAACGAACCACAGGATGTGTTTACGTGTCGGTAATCCACACTTTGTTTTTGGCGATTGTGGCCCGTTTCATGGACTATTACTCATGTTTTGGGGTCCGGGTGATTTATCGATTAACGAACCACAGGATGTGTTTACGTGTCGGTCATCAACACTCACAGTTTTGGTGATTCGGCCCGTTTAGTGGACTATTACTCAGCGTTTTGGGGTCGGCGATTTCCACGATCGTTGAACCCCAAGGTGCGCTTATGTGTCGATCGTCAACACTTTCGTAGTTTTGGCGATTTTGGCCTATTTCATGGACTCTTACTCACTTTTTTTGGGTTCCGGGTGATTTATCGCTTAACGAACCACAGGTGCATTTACGTGTTGGTCATCAACACTTTCATGATTTTCGGCGATTCGAAAACCCGTTTCATGGACTATTACTCACGGTTTTGGGGTCGGGTGATTTCCATAGTTTTGAACGAACCACAGGATGTGTTTACGTGTCGGTCGTCAAAACTCACGATTTTGGCGATTCTGGCCGTTTCGATGGACTATTACTCACCGTTTTGGGGTCGGCGATTTCCATAGTTGTTGAACCCCAAGGTGCAACACTCATGATTTTGGCGATTACGGCCCGTTTCACATGTTTTGGGGTCCGGCGATTTCGGTCATTAACACTTTCGTAGTTTTGGCGATTCGGCCCGTTTCATGGACTATTACTCACTTGTTTTGGGGTCCGGGTGATTTATCGATTAACGAACCACAGGATGTGTTTACGTGTCGGTCGAACCTCACGCGATTTTTATGCGATTACGGCCCGTTTATGGACTATTACTCACTGGGGTCGGCGATTTCCATAGTCAACCCCAAGGTGCGCTTATGTGTCGATCGTCAACACTTTCGTATTTTTGGCGATTCGGCCCGTTTCATGGACTATTACTCACTATTTTGGGGTCTCGAAGTGATTTCCATGATTAATGAACCCTGCAGTGTGTTTACGTTTCGGTCATCAACACTCGCAGTTTTGGCGATTCTGGCCCGTTTCGTGGACTATTACTCACCGTTTTGGGGTCCCGAAGCGATTTCCATAGTTGTTGAAGCCCAAGGTGCACTTATGTGTCGGTCATTAACACTCGCAGTTTTGGCCGATTCTGGCCCGTTTCATGGACTATTACTCACTGTTTTGGGGTCCCGGAGTGATTTATACGTTTAACGAACCCTGGGATGTGTTTTTGGCCGATTCTGACCCGTTTCATGGACTATTACTCACTATTTTGGGGTTCCGAAGTGATTTCCACGATTAACGAACCCTGAAGTGTGTTTACGTTTGATCGTCAACACTTTCGCGATTTTGGCGATTCGGCCCGTTTGTGGACTATTACTCACTTGTTTTGGGGTCGCAGAATGATTTCCACATTAACGAACCACAGGATGTGTTTACGTGTCGGTAATCCACACTCGCGATTTGGCGATTGTGGCCCGTTTCATGGACTATTACTCACTTGTTTTGGGGTCCGGGTGATTTATCGATTAACGAACCACAGGATGTGTTTACGTGTCGGTCATCAACACTCACGGTTTTGGTGGATTCGGCCCGTTTATGGACTATTACTCAGCGTTTTGGGGTCGGCGATTTCCACGATCGTTGAACCCCAAGGTGCGCTTATGTGTCGATCGTCAACACTTTCGTAGTTTTGGCGATTTTGGCCTATTTCATGGACTCTTACTCACTTTTTTGGGTTCCGGAGTGATTTATCGCTTAACGAACCACAGGTGCATTTACGTGTTGGTCATCAACACTTTCGCGATTTTGGCGATTCGACCCGTTTCATGGAGTATTACTCACGGTTTTGGGGTCCCGGTGATTTCCACGATTAACGAACCACAGGATGTGTTTACGTGTCGGTCGTCAAAACTCACGATTTTGGCGATTACGGCCCGTTTAGTGGACTATTACTCACCGTTTTGGGGTCGGCGATTTCCATAGTTGTTGAACCCCAAGGTGCGCTTATGTGTCGTTCATCAACACTCATAGTTTTGGCGATTCGGCCCGTTCATGGACTATTACTCACTTTGTTTTGGGGTCCGGGTGATTTATCGATTAACGAACCACAGGATGTGTTTTGTCGGCGATTTAGGCGATTCGGCCCGTTTCATGGACTATTACTCACTATTTTGGGGTCTCGGCGATTTCCATAGTTAACGAACCCCAAGTGTGTTTATGTCTCGGTCATCAACACTTTCGCGATGATTTAGGCTATTACGCCCGTTTCACAGACTATTACTCACCGTTTTGGGGTCCGGCGATTTCCATAGTTAACGAACCCCAGGATGCGCTTATGTGTCGGTCATCAACACTCGTAGTTTTGGCGATTCGGCCCGTTTCATGGACTATTACTCACTTGTTTTGGGGTCCGGGTGATTTATCGATTAACGAACCACAGGGTGTGTTTACGTGTCGGTCGTCAACACTCGCGATTTTGGCGATTACGGCCCGTTTCATGGACTATTACTCACTGTTTTGGGGTCGGCGATTTCCATAGTTGTTGAACCACAGGGTCCATTTATGTGTTGGTCATTAACACTTGTGCATTTTTGGCGATTCGGCCCGTTTCATGGACTATTACTCACTATTTTGGGGTCTCGGTGATTTCCATGATTAACGAACCACAGGATGTGTTTACGTGTCGGTCATCAAAACTCACGATTTTGGCGATTCGGCCCGTTTAGTGGACTATTACTCACCGTTTTGGGGTCGGCGATTTCCATAGTTGTTGAAGCCAAAGGTGCACTTATGTGTCGGTCATTAACACTTTCGCGATTTTGGCGATTCGGCCCGTTCATGGACTATTACTCCTTTGTTTTGGGGTCCGGGTGATTTATCGTTTAACGAACCACAGGATGTGTTTTGGCGATTGACCCGTTTCATGGACTATTACTCACTATTTTGGGGTTCCGAAGTGATTTCCACGATTAACGAACCCTGAAGTGTGTTTACGTTTGATCGTCAACACTTTCGCGATTTTGGCGATTCGGCCCGTTTGTGGACTATTACTCACTGTTTTGGGGTCACGAATGATTTCCACAATTAACGAACCACAGGATGTGTTTACGTGTCGGTAATCCACACTCGCGATTTTGGCGATTGTGGCCCGTTTCATGGACTATTACTCACTTGTTTTGGGGTCCGGGTGATTTATCGATTAACGAACCACAGGATGTGTTTACGTGTCGGTCATCAACACTCACAATTTTGGTCGATTCTGGCCCGTTTCGTGGACTATTACTCAGCGTTTTGGGGTCGCGAAGCGATTTCCACAGTCGTTGAACCCCAAGGTGCGCTTATGTGTCGATCGTCAACACTTTCGTAGTTTTGGCGATTTTGGCCTATTTCATGGACTCTTACTCCTTTGTTTTGGGTTCCGGGTGTGATTTATCGCTTAACGAACCACAGGTGCATTTACGTGTTGGTCATCAACACTTTCGCGATTTTGGCGATTCGACCCGTTTCATGGAGTATTACTCACGGTTTTGGGGTCCCGGTGATTTCCACGATTAACGAACCACAGGATGTGTTTACGTGTCGGTCGTCAAAACTCACGAGTTTTGGCGATTCGGCCCGTTTGTGGACTATTACTCACCGTTTTGGGGTCGGCGATTTCCATAGTTGTTGAACCCAAGGTGCGCTTATGTGTCGTTCATCAACACTCATAGTTTTGGCGATTCGGCCCGTTTCATGGACTATTACTCACTTGTTTTGGGGTCCGGGTGATTTATCGATTAACGAACCACAGGATGTGTTTTGTCGCGATTTAGGCGATTCCCCGTTTCATGGACTATTACTCACTATTTTGGGGTCTCGGCGATTTCCATAGTTTAACGAACCCCAAAGTGTGTTATGTTTGGTCATCAACACTTCATGATTTAGGCCTATTCGGCCCGTTTCATGGACTATTACTCACCGTTTTGGGGTCCGGCGATTTCCATAGTTAACGAACCACAGGATGCGCTTATGTGTCGGTCATCAACACTTTCGCGATTTTGGCGATTCTGGCCCGTTTCATGGACTATTACTCACTATTTTGGGGTCCGGGTGATTTATCGATTAACGAACCACAGGGTGTGTTTACGTGTCGATCGTCAATACTCGCGATTTTGGCGATTTTGGCCCGTTTAGTGGACTATTACTCACTGTTTTGGGGTCCGGCGATTTCCATAGTTGTTGAACCCCAGGTGCGCTTATGTGTCGGTCATCAACACTTGTATTTTTGGCGATTCGGCCCGTTTCATGGACTATTACTCACTATTTTGGGGTCTCGGTGATTTCCATGATTAACGAACCACAGGATGTGTTTACGTTTGATCATCAAAACTCACGATTTTGGCGATTCTGGCCCGTTTAGTGGACTATTACTCACCGTTTTGGGGTCGGCGATTTCCATAGTTGTTGAAGCCCAAGGTGCACTTATGTGTCGGTCATTAACACTTTCGCGATTTTGGCGATTCGGCCCGTTCATGGACTATTACTCCTTTGTTTTGGGGTCCGGGTGATTTATCGTTTAACGAACCACAGGATGTGTTTTGGCGATTCGACCCGTTTCATGGACTATTACTCACTATTTTGGGGTTCGAAGTGATTTCCACGATTAACGAACCACGAAGTGTGTTTACGTTTGATCATCAACACTTTCGCGATTTTGGCGATTCGGCCCGTTTGTGGACTATTACTCACTTTTTTTGGGGTCACGAATGATTTCCACGATTAACGAACCACAGGATGTGTTTACGTGTCGGTAATCCACACTCGCGATTTTGGCGATTGTGGCCCGTTTCATGGACTATTACTCACTTTGTTTTGGGGTCCGGGTGATTTATCGATTAACGAACCACAGGATGTGTTTACGTGTCGGTCATCAACACTCACGAGTTTTGGTGGATTCGGCCCGTTTAGTGGACTATTACTCAGCGTTTTGGGGTCGGCGATTTCCACGATCGTTGAACCCCAAGGTGCGCTTATGTGTCGATCGTCAACACTTTCGTAGTTTTGGCGATTTTGGCCTATTTCATGGACTCTTACTCACTTGTTTTGGGTTCCGGAGTGATTTATCGCTTAACGAACCACAGGTGCATTTACGTGTTGGTCATCAACACTTTCGCGATTTTGGCGATTCGACCCGTTTCATGGAGTATTACTCACGGTTTTGGGGTCGGTGATTTCCACGATTAACGAACCACAGGATGTGTTTACGTGTCGGTCGTCAAAACTCACGATTTTGGCGATTCGGCCCGTTTAGTGGACTATTACTCACCGTTTTGGGGTCGGCGATTTCCATAGTTGTTGAACCCCAAGGTGCGCTTATGTGTCGTTCATCAACACTCATAGTTTTGGCGATTCGGCCCGTTCATGGACTATTACTCACTTTGTTTTGGGGTCCGGGTGATTTATCGATTAACGAACCACAGGATGTTTACGTTTTGGCGATTCGACCCGTTTCATGGACTATTACTCACTATTTTGGGGTCTCGGCGATTTCCATAGTTAACGAACCCCAAGTGTGCTTATGTCTCGGTCATCAACACTTCGCGATTTAGGCCTATTACGGCCCGTTTCTTGGACTATTACTCACCGTTTTGGGGTCCGGCGATTTCCATAGTTTTTGAAGCCAAGGATGCGCTTATGTGTCGGTCATCAACACTTTCGTAGTTTTGGCGATTCGGGCCCGTTTCATGGACTATTACTCACTTTTTTTGGGGTCCGGTGTGATTTATCGATTAACGAACCACAGGGTGTGTTTACGTGTCGGTCGTCAATACTCGCGATTTTGGCGATTACGGCCCGTTTCATGGACTATTACTCGGCGTTTTGGGGTCGGCGATTTCCATAGTTGTTGAACCCCAAGGTCCGCTTATGTGTCGGTCATTAACACTTGTATTTTGGCGATTCGGCCCGTTTCATGGACTATTACTCACTATTTTGGGGTCTCGGTGATTTCCATGATTAACGAACCACAGGGTGTGTTTACGTTTGGTCATCAACACTTTCATGATTTTGGCGATTCGGCCCGTTTAGTGGACTATTACTCACCGTTTTGGGGTCCCGAAGCGATTTCCATAGTTGTTGAAGCCCAAGGTGCACTTATGTGTCGGTCATTAACACTCGCAGTTTTGGCCGATTCTGGCCCGTTTCATGGACTATTACTCACTGTTTTGGGGTCCCGGAGTGATTTATACGTTTAACGAACCCTGGGATGTGTTTTTGGCCGATTCTGACCCGTTTCATGGACTATTACTCACTATTTTGGGGTTCCGAAGTGATTTCCACGATTAACGAACCCTGAAGTGTGTTTACGTTTCGGTCATCAACACTTTTCGCGATTTTGGCGATTCGGCCCGTTTGTGGACTATTACTCACTTGTTTTGGGGTCGCAGAATGATTTCCACGATTAACGAACCACAGGATGTGTTTACGTGTCGGTAATCCACACTCGCATTTTGGCGATTGTGGCCCGTTTCATGGACTATTACTCACTTTGTTTTGGGGTCCGGGTGATTTATCGATTAACGAACCACAGGATGTGTTTACGTGTCGGTCATCAACACTCACGATTTTGGTGGATTCGGCCCGTTTAGTGGACTATTACTCGGCGTTTTGGGGTCGGCGATTTCCACGATCGTTGAACCCCAAGGTGCGCTTATGTGTCGATCGTCAACACTTCGTAGTTTTGGCGATTTTGGCCTATTTCATGGACTCTTACTCACTTGTTTTGGGTTCCGGGTGATTTATCGCTTAACGAACCACAGGTGCATTTACGTGTTGGTCATCAACACTTTCGCGATTTTGGCGATTCGACCCGTTTCATGGAGTATTACTCACGGTTTTGGGGTCCCGGTGATTTCCACGATTAACGAACCACAGGATGTGTTTACGTGTCGGTCGTCAAAACTCACGATTTTGGCGATTCGGCCCGTTTAGTGGACTATTACTCACCGTTTTGGGGTCGGCGATTTCCATAGTTGTTGAACCCCAAGGTGCACTTATGTGTCGGTCATTAACACTCATAGTTTTGGCGATTCGGCCCGTTCATGGACTATTACTCACTTTGTTTTGGGGTCCGGGTGATTTATCGTTTAACGAACCACAGGATGTGTTTTGGCGATTGACCCGTTTCATGGACTATTACTCACTATTTTGGGGTTCGAAGTGATTTCCACGATTAACGAACCACATGGTGTGTTTACGTTTGATCACAACACTTTCATGATTTTGGCGATTACGGCCCGTTTTATTACTCACTTGTTTTGGGGTCCGGCGATTTCCACGATTAACGAACCACAGGATGTGTTTACGTGTCGGTCATCAACACTCATCGCAGATTTTGGCGATTCGGCCCGTTTCATGGACTATTACTCACCGTTTTGGGGTCCGGCGATTTCCATAGATCGTTGAACCCCAAGGTGCGCTTATGTGTCGATCATCAACACTTTCGTAGTTTTGGCGATTCGGCCCGTTTCATGGACTATTACTCACTTTTTTGGGGTCCGGAGTGATTTATCGTTTAACGAACCACAGGTGCATTTACGTGTTGATCATCAACACTTTCGTATTTTGGCGATTCGACCCGTTTCATGGACTATTACTCACTATTTTGGGGTTCGGGTGATTTCCACGATTAACGAACCACAGGTGTGTTTACGTGTCGGTCATCAACACTTTCGATTTTGGCGATTCGGCCCGTTTCGTGGACTATTACTCACCGTTTTGGGGTCGGCGATTTCCATTTGGCCCAAGGTGTCACTTATGTGATTTCCACGATTAACGAACCCCGTTCATGGATGTGTTTACGTGTCGGTGATTTATCGTTTAACTCACAGGATTTTTTGGCGATTCGGCCCGTTTCATGGACTATTACTCACTATTTTGGGGTCCGGTGATTTCCATTTAACGAACCACGAAGTGTGTTTTACGTTTGATCATCAACACTTTCATGATTTTGGCGATTCGGCCCGTTTGTGGACTATTACTCACTGTTTTTGGGGTCGAGAATGATTTCCACATTAACGAACCACAGGATGTGTTTACGTGTCGGTAATCCACACTTTCGTGATTTTGGCGATTGTGGCCCGTTTCATGGACTATTACTCACTGTTTTGGGGTCCGGGTGATTTATCGATTAACGAACCACAGGATGTGTTTACGTGTCGGTCATCAACACTCACAGTTTTGGTGGATTCGGCCCGTTTAGTGGACTATTACTCAGCGTTTTGGGGTCGGCGATTTCCATAGTCGTTGAACCCCAAGGTGCGCTTATGTGTCGATCGTCAACACTTTCGTAGTTTTGGCGATTTTGGCCTATTTCATGGACTCTTACTCACTTGTTTTGGGTTCCGGGTGATTTATCGCTTAACGAACCACAGGTGCATTTACGTGTTGGTCATCAACACTTTCGCGATTTTGGCGATTCGACCCGTTTCATGGAGTATTACTCACTTTGTTTTGGGGTCCCGGTGATTTCCACGATTAACGAACCACAGGATGTGTTTACGTGTCGGTCATCAAAACTCACGATTTTGGCGATTCGGCCCGTTTAGTGGACTATTACTCACCGTTTTGGGGTCGGCGATTTCCATAGTTGTTGAACCCAAGGTGCAATGTGTCGGTCATTAACACTTATGTGGCGATTCGGCGTTCATGGACACTACTCCTTTGTTTTGGGGTCCGGGTTTTGGAACCACAGGATTCGATTGACCCGTTTCATGGACTATTACTCACTATTTTGGGGTCCGGGTGATTTATCGATTAACCAACCACAGGTTGTGTTTACGTGTCGATCCCGTCAACACTCATAGTTTGGCGATTCTGGCCCGTTTCATGGACTATTACTCACTATTTTGGGGTCTCGGCGATTTCCATGAGTTAATTAAACCACAGGATGTGTTTACGTGTCGGTCATCAACACTCACAGATTTTGGCCTATTCGGCCCGTTTCGTGGACTATTACTCACCGTTTTGGGGTCCGGCGATTTCCATATCGTTGAACCCCAAGGTGCGCTTATGTGTCGATCAACACTTTCGTAGTTTTGGCGATTTTGGCCTATTTCATGGACTCTTACTCACTTTGTTTTGGGTTCCGGAGTGATTTATCGCTTAACGAACCACAGGTGCATTTACGTGTTGGTCATCAACACTTTCATGATTTTGGCGATTCGACCCGTTTCATGGACTATTACTCACTATTTTGGGGTCCCGGTGATTTCCACGATTAACGAACCACAGGATGTGTTTACGTGTCGGTCGTCAACACTCACGATTTTGGCGATTCGGCCCGTTTAGTGGACTATTACTCACCGTTTTGGGGTCGGCGATTTCCATAGTTGTTGAACCCAAGGTGCGCTTATGTGTCGGTCATTAACACTTTCGCATAGTTTGGCGATTCGGCCCGTTCATGGACTATTACTCACTTGTTTTGGGGTCCGGGTGATTTATCGTTTAACGAACCACAGGATCCCGTTTCATGGACTATTACTCACTATTTTGGGGTTCGAAGTTTTTCATGGACTATTACAACATTGTTTTGGGGATTCGGCCGGTTCGTGATTTACTCACTTTGATTAACGAACCACAGGATGTGTTTACGTGTCGGTCATCAACACTTTCGCGATTTTGGCGATTCGGCCCGTTTCATGGACTATTACTCACTGTTTTTGGGGTCCGGGTGATTTATCGATTAACGAACCACAGGATGTGTTTACGTGTCGGTCATCAACACTCACGATTTTGGTCGATTCGGCCCGTTTCGTGGACTATTACTCACGTTTTGGGGTCCGGCGATTTCCATGATTGTTGAACCCCAAGGTGCGCTTATGTGTCGATCGTCAACACTTCGTAGTTTTGGCGATTTGGCCCGTTTCATGGACTCTTACTCACTTGTTTTGGGTTCCGGAGTGATTTATCGATTAACGAACCACAGGTGCATTTACGTGTTGGTCATCAACACTTTCGCGATTTTGGCGATTCGACCCGTTTCATGGACTATTACTCACGGTTTTGGGGTCCCGGTGATTTCCACGATTAACGAACCACAGGATGTGTTTACGTGTCGGTCATCAACACTCACGATTTTGGCGATTCGGCCCGTTTCATGGACTATTACTCACCGTTTTGGGGTCGGCGATTTCCATAGTTGTTGAACCCCAGGTGCACTTATGTGTCGGTCATCAACACTCACAGTTTTGGCGATTCGGCCCGTTCATGGACTATTACTCACTATTTTGGGGTCCGGGTGATTTATCGTTTAACGAACCTGCGGTGTGTTTACGGATGTGTTTTGGCGATTCGACCCGTTTCATGGACTATTACTCACTATTTTGGGGTTCCGAAGTGATTTCCACGATTAACGAACCCTGAAGTGTGTTTACGTTTCGGTCATCAACACTTTCGCGATTTTGGCGATTCGGCCCGTTTAGTGGACTATTACTCACTTTTTTTGGGGTCGGAATGATTTCCACGATTAACGAACCACAGGATGTGTTTACGTGTCGGTAATCCACACTCGCGATTTTGGCGATTGTGGCCCGTTTCATGGACTATTACTCACTGTTTTGGGGTCCGGGTGATTTATCGATTAACGAACCACAGGATGTGTTTACGTGTCGGTCATCAACACTCACGATTTTGGTGGATTCGGCCCGTTTAGTGGACTATTACTCAGCGTTTTGGGGTCGGCGATTTCCATATCGTTGAACCCCAAGGTGCGCTTATGTGTCGATCGTCAACACTCGTAGTTTTGGCGATTTTGGCCTATTTCATGGACTCTTACTCACTTTTTTTGGGTTCCGGAATGATTTATCGCTTAACGAACCACAGGTGCATTTACGTGTTGGTCATCAACACTTTTCGCGATTTTGGCGATTCGACCCGTTTCATGGAGTATTACTCACGGTTTTGGGGTCCCGGTGATTTCCACGATTAACGAACCACAGGATGTGTTTACGTGTCGGTCGTCAAAACTCACAGTTTTGGCGATTCGGCCCGTTTAGTGGACTATTACTCACCGTTTTGGGGTCGGCGATTTCCATAGTTGTTGAACCCCAAGGTGCACTTATGTGTCGGTCATTAACACTCGTAGTTTTGGCGATTCGGCCCGTTCATGGACTATTACTCATTGTTTTGGGGTCCGGGTGATTTATCGATTAACGAACCACAGGATGCGATTTACGTGTCGGTCATCAACACTCGTTTGATCGAACACTCATGCGATTCGGCCCGTTTCATGGACTATTACTCACTATTTTGGGGTCTCGGTGATTTCCCGATTAACGAACCACAGGATGTGTTTACGTGTCGGTCATCAACACTCATGATTTGGGCGATTCGGGCCGTTTAGTGGACTATTACTCACGTTTTTGGGGTCGGCGATTTCCATGATTGTTGAACCCCAAGGTGTGCTTATGTGTCGGTCATCAACACTTTGTATTTTGGCGATTCTGGCCCGTTTCATGGACTATTACTCACTGTTTTGGGGTCCGGGTGATTTATCGATTAACGAACCACAGGGTGTGTTTACGTGTTGGTCATCAACACTCGCGATTTTGGCGATTCGGCCCGTTTCATGGACTATTACTCACTGTTTTGGGGTCCGGCGATTTCCATGATTTGAACCCCAGGTGCGTTACGTGTCGGTCGTCAACACTTGCGTAGTTTTGGCGATTCGGCCCGTTTCATGGACTATTACTCACTGTTTTGGGGTCCGGGTGATTTCCATGATTAACGAACCACAGGTGCGTTTACGTGTTGGTCATCAACACTCACGCGTTTTGGCGATTCGGCCCGTTTCATGGACTATTACTCACTATTTTGGGGTCCGGCGATTTCCATAGTTGTTAACGAACCATGTGTCGGTCATGTGTTTACGGCGATTCGGCCCGTTCAACTATTACTCACTGTTTTGGGGTCCGGGTTTTGGCCACAGGATGTGTTTTGGCGATTCGACCCGTTTCATGGACTATTACTCACTATTTTGGGGTCCGGCGTGATTTCCACGATTAACGAACCCGAAGTGTGTCACGTGTCCGGTCACGTTTGATCATCAACACTTTAACGCGATTTTGGCGATTCGGCCCGTTTCGTGGACTATTACTCACTTTTTTGGGGTCGCAGAGTGATTTCCACGATTAACGAACCACAGGATGTGTTTACGTGTCGGTAATCCACACTTTCGCGATTTTGGCGATTGTGGCCCGTTTCATGGACTATTACTCACTTTGTTTTGGGGTCCGGGTGATTTATCGATTAACGAACCACAGGATGTGTTTACGTGTCGGTCATCAACACTCACGATTTTGGTGATTCGGCCCGTTTAGTGGACTATTACTCAGGCGTTTTGGGGTCGGCGATTTCCACGGTCGTTGAACCCCAAGGTGCGCTTATGTGTCGATCGTCAACACTCGTAGTTTTGGCCGATTTTGGCCTATTTCATGGACTCTTACTCACTGTTTTGGGTTCCGGAATGATTTATCGCTTAACGAACCACAGGTGCATTTACGTGTTGGTCATCAACACTTTCGCGATTTTGGCGATTCGACCCGTTGGCGATTCTCACCCGTTTCATGGAGTATTACTCACCACAGGGTTTTGGGGTCCCTCAGTGATTTCCACGATTAACGAACCACAGGATGTGTTTACGTGTCGGTCATCAACACTCACGATTTTGGCGATTACGGCCCGTTTAGTGGACTATTACTCACCGTTTTGGGGTCGGCGATTTCCATAGTTGTTGAACCCCAAGGTGCGCTTATGTGTTGTCATCAACACTCGTAGTTTTGGCGATTCGGCCCGTTTCATGGACTATTACTCACTGTTTTGGGGTCCGGAGTGATTTATCGATTAACGAACCACAGGGTGTGTTTACGTGTCGGTCATCAACACTTTCATGATTTTGGCGATTCGGCCCGTTTCATGGACTATTACTCACTGTTTTGGGGTCTCGGGTGATTTCCACGATTAACGAACCACAGGATGTGTTTACGTGTCGGTCATCAACACTCACAGTTTTGGCGATTCGGCCCGTTTCGTGGACTATTACTCACGTTTTGGGGTCGGCGATTTCCATGGTTGTTGAACCCCAAGGTGCGCTTATGTGTCGATCGTCAACACTTGTAGTTTTGGCGATTTTGGCCCGTTTCATGGACTATTACTCACTGTTTTGGGGTCCGGGTGATTTATCGATTAACGAACCACAGGTGCATTTACGTGTTGGTCATCAACACTTTCGCGATTTTGGCGATTCGACCCGTTTCATGGACTATTACTCACTGTTTTGGGGTCCCGGTGATTTCCATGATTAACGAACCACAGGATGTGTTTACGTGTCGGTCATCAACACTCACGCAGTTTTGGCGATTCGGCCCGTTTCATGGACTATTACTCACCGTTTTGGGGTCGGCGATTTCCATAGTTGTTGAACCCCAAGGTGCACTTATGTGTCGGTCATTAACACTCACGCGATTTTGGCGATTCGGCCCGTTCATGGACTATTACTCACTTTTTTGGGGTCCGGTGATTTATCGTTTAACGAACCACAGGATGTGTTTTGGCGATTCGACCCGTTTCATGGACTATTACTCACTATTTTGGGGTTCGAAGTGATTTCCACGATTAACGAACCACGAAGTGTGTTTACGTTTGATCATCAACACTTTTCGCGATTTTGGCGATTCGGCCCGTTTAAGTGGACTATTACTCACTTTGTTTTTGGGGTCACGAATGATTTCCACGATTAACGAACCACAGGATGTGTTTACGTGTCGGTAATCCACACTCGCGATTTTGGCGATTGTGGCCCGTTTCATGGACTATTACTCACTTTTTTGGGGTCCGGGTGATTTATCGATTAACGAACCACAGGATGTGTTTACGTGTCGGTCATCAACACTCACAGTTTTGGTCGATTCTGGCCCGTTTCGTGGACTATTACTCAGCGTTTTGGGGTCCCGAAGCGATTTCCACAGTCGTTGAACCCCAAGGTGCGCTTATGTGTCGATCGTCAACACTCGTAGTTTTGGCCGATTTTGGCCTATTTCATGGACTCTTACTCACTGTTTTGGGTTCCCGGAGTGATTTATACGCTTAACGAACCCTGGGTGCATTTACGTGTTGGTCATCAACACTTTCGCGATTTTGGCGATTCGACCCGTTTCATGGAGTATTACTCACAGTTTTGGGGTCCCAGAGTGATTTCCACGATTAACGAACCCTGGGATGTGTTTACGTGTCGGTCATCAAAACTCACAGTTTTGGCAGATTCTGGCCCGTTTCGTGGACTATTACTCACCGTTTTGGGGTCGGCGATTTCCATAGTTGTTGAACACCAAGGTCCACTTATGTGTCGTCATCAACACTCATAGTTTTGGCGATTCGGCCCGTTCATGGACTATTACTCACTTTGTTTTGGGGTCCGGGTGATTTATCGATTAACGAACCACAGGATGTGTCGGTCATCAACACTCACGATTTAGGCGATTCGACCCGTTTCATGGACTATTACTCACTATTTTGGGGTCTCGGCGATTTCCATAGTTAACGAACCCCAAGTGTGCTTATGTCTCGGTCATCAACACTTTCATGATTTAGGCCTATTCGGCCCGTTTCTTGGACTATTACTCACCGTTTTGGGGTCCGGCGATTTCCATAGTTTTTGAACCCCAAGATGTGCTTATGTGTCGGTCATCAACACTCGTAGTTTTGGCGATTCGGGCCCGTTTCATGGACTATTACTCACTTTTTTGGGGTCCGGTGATTTATCGATTAACGAACCACAGGGTGTGTTTACGTGTCGGTCGTCAATACTCACAGATTTTGGTCGATTCGGCCCGTTTAGTGGACTATTACTCGGCGTTTTGGGGTCGGCGATTTCCATAGTTGTTGAACCCCAAGGTCGCTTTTCATGTGTTACTCACTTGGTCATTAACACTTGTATTTTTGGTCGATTCTGGCCCGTTTCATGGACTATTACTCACTATTTTGGGGTCTCGAAGTGATTTCCATGATTAACGAACCCCAGGATGTGTTTACGTGTCGGTCATCAAAACTCACAGTTTTGGCAGATTCTGGCCCGTTTCGTGGACTATTACTCACCGTTTTGGGGTCCCGAAGCGATTTCCATAGTTGTTGAAGCCCAAGGTGCACTTATGTGTCGGTCATTAACACTTTCAGATTTTGGCGATTCGGCCCGTTTCATGGACTATTACTCACTGTTTTGGGGTCCCGGAGTGATTTATACGTTTAACGAACCCTGGGATGTGTTTTTGGCCGATTCTGACCCGTTTCATGGACTATTACTCACTATTTTGGGGTTCCGAAGTGATTTCCACGATTAACGAACCCTGAAGTGTGTTTACGTTTCGGTCATCAACACTTTCATGATTTTGGCGATTCGGCCCGTTTGTGGACTATTACTCACTGTTTTGGGGTCGCGAATGATTTCCACAATTAACGAACCCTGGGATGTGTTTACGTGTCGGTAATCCACACTCGCAGTTTTGGCGATTGTGGCCCGTTTCATGGACTATTACTCACTGTTTTGGGGTCCCGGTGATTTATCGATTAACGAACCACAGGATGTGTTTACGTGTCGGTCATCAACACTCACGGTTTTGGTCGATTCGGCCCGTTTAGTGGACTATTACTCGGCGTTTTGGGGTCGGCGATTTCCACGATCGTTGAACCCCAAGGTGCGCTTATGTGTCGATCGTCAACACTTCGTAGTTTTGGCGATTTTGGCCTATTTCATGGACTCTTACTCACTTGTTTTGGGTTCCGGGTGATTTATCGCTTAACGAACCACAGGTGCATTTACGTGTTGGTCATCAACACTTTCGCGATTTTGGCGATTCGACCCGTTTCATGGAGTATTACTCACGGTTTTGGGGTCCCGGTGATTTCCACGATTAACGAACCACAGGATGTGTTTACGTGTCGGTCGTCAAAACTCACGATTTTGGCGATTCTGGCCCGTTTAGTGGACTATTACTCACCGTTTTGGGGTCGGCGATTTCCATAGTTGTTGAACCCCAAGGTGCGCTTATGTGTCGGTCATTCAACACTCATAGTTTTGGCGATTCGGCCCGTTCATGGACTATTACTCACTTTTTTGGGGTCCGGGTGATTTATCGATTAACGAACCACAGGATGTGTTTTGGCGATTCGACCCGTTTCATGTATTACTCACTATTTTGGGGTTCGATCATCAACACTCAACACTTTCGATTTAGGCGATTCGGCCCGTTTCATGGACTATTACTCACAGTTTTGGGGTCTCGAAGCGATTTCCATAGTTGTTAAACCCCAAGGTGCGCTTATGTCTCGGTCATCAGCACTCGCAGTTTAGGCCTATTCTGGCCCGTTTCCTGGACTATTACTCACCGTTTTGGGGTCCCGAAGCGATTTCCATAGTTGTTGAAGCCCAAGGTGCGCTTATGTGTCGGTCATCAACACTCGTAGTTTTGGCCGATTCTGGCCCGTTTCATGGACTATTACTCACTGTTTTGGGGTCCGGAGTGATTTATCGATTAACGAACCACAGGGTGCATTTACGTGTTGTCATCAACTTTTTTGCGATTTTGGCCCGATTCGACCCGTTTCATGGACTATTACTCACTATTTTGGGGTTCGGTGATTTCCACGATTAACGAACCACAAGTGTGTTTACGTTCAAAACTCACAGTCGATCAACACTATTACTCACCGTTTTGGGGTCGGCGATTTCCATAGTTGTTGGCGATTATGTGTCGGTCATTAACCCGTTTTGGCGATGGACTATTACTCACTCACTGTTTTGGGGTCCGGGTGATTTCCACGATTAACGAACCACAGGATGTGTTTTGGCGATTCGACCCGTTTCATGGACTATTACTCACTATTTTGGGGTTCGAAGTGATTTTTAACGAACCACGAAGTGTGTTTACGTTTGATCTTTTCGCGATTTTGGCGATTCGGCCCGTTTGTGGACTATTACTCACTGTTTTGGGGTCCGAGAATGATTTCCACGATTAACGAACCACAGGATGTGTTTACGTGTCGGTAATCCACACTCAGATTTTGGCGATTGTGGCCCGTTTCATGGACTATTACTCACTGTTTTGGGGTCCCGGAGTGATTTATACGATTAACGAACCCTGGGATGTGTTTACGTGTCGGTCATCAACACTCACAGTTTTGGTCGATTCTGGCCCGTTTCGTGGACTATTACTCAGCGTTTTGGGGTCCCGAAGCGATTTCCACAGTCGTTGAACCCCAAGGTGCGCTTATGTGTCGATCGTCAACACTCGTAGTTTTGGCCGATTTTGGCCTATTTCATGGACTCTTACTCACTGTTTTGGGTTCCGGGTGATTTATCGCTTAACGAACCACAGGTGCATTTACGTGTTGGTCATCAACACTTTCGCGATTTTGGCGATTCGACCCGTTTCATGGAGTATTACTCACAGTTTTGGGGTCGGTGATTTCCATGATTAACGAACCACAGGATGTGTTTACGTGTCGGTCATCAAAACTCACGATTTTGGCGATTCGGCCCGTTTAGTGGACTATTACTCACCGTTTTGGGGTCCGGCGATTTCCATAGTTGTTGAACCCCAAGGTGCGCTTATGTGTCGGTCATCAACACTCATAGTTTTGGCGATTCGGCCCGTTCATGGACTATTACTCACTTTTTGTTTTGGGGTCCGGAGTGATTTATCACGATTAACGAACCACCACGAAGGTGTTTATGTGCGTTTACGTGTCGGCCATCAACACTCATAGTTTAGGCGATTCTAGCCCGTTTCATGGACTATTACTCACGTTTTGGGGTCTCGGCGATTTCCATAGTTTATCGATTAAAACCACAGGATGTGTTTACGTGTCGGTCATCAACACTCATGATTTTGGCCTATTCGGCCCGTTTCTGGACTATTACTCACCGTTTTGGGGTCGGCGATTTCCATAGTTGTTGAACCCCAAGGTGCGCTTATGTGTCGATCGTCAACACTTTCGTAGTTTTGGCGATTTTGGCCTATTTCATGGACTCTTACTCACTTTTTTGGGTTCCGGAGTGATTTATCGCTTAACGAACCACAGGTGCATTTACGTGTTGGTCATCAACACTTTCGCGATTTTGGCGATTCGACCCGTTTCATGGAGTATTACTCACTATTTTGGGGTCCCGGTGATTTCCACGATTAACGAACCACAGGATGTGTTTACGTGTCGGTCGTCAACACTCACGCGTTTTGGCGATTCGGCCCGTTTAGTGGACTATTACTCACCGTTTTGGGGTCGGCGATTTCCATAGTTGTTGAACCCCAAGGTGCACTTATGTGTCGGTCATCAACACTTTCGTAGTTTTGGCGATTCGGCCCGTTCATGGACTATTACTCACTTGTTTTGGGGTCCGGGTGATTTATCGATTAACGAACCACAGGATGTGTTTTTGTGTCGGTTTCATCAACACTATTTTGGGGTTCGATTTTGGCGATTCAACCCGTTTCATGGACTATTACTCACTGTTTTGGGGTCCGGAGTGATTTCCACGATTAACGAACCACAGGATGTGTTTACGTGTCGGTCATCAACACTCGCGAGTTTTGGCGATTCGGCCCGTTTATCGTGGACTATTACTCACGTTTTGGGGTCGGCGATTTCCATGGTTGTTGAACCCCAAGGTGTGCTTATGTGTCGGTCATTAACACTTGTATTTTTGGCCGATTCTGGCCCGTTTCATGGACTATTACTCACTAATTTGGGGTCCGGGTGATTTATCGATTAACGAACCACAGGGTGTGTTTACGTGTGGGTCATCAACACTCGCGATTTTGGCGATTCGGCCCGTTTCATGGACTATTACTCACTGTTTTGGGGTCGGGTGATTTCCATGATTAACGAACCACAGGATGTGTTTACGTGTCGGTCGTCAACACTCACGATTTTGGCGATTCTGGCCCGTTTCATGGACTATTACTCACCGTTTTGGGGTCGGGCGATTTCCATGATTAACGAACCACAGGTGCACTTACGTGTCGGTCATCAACACTCACAGATTTTGGCGATTCGGCCCGTTTCATGGACTATTACTCACTATTTTGGGGTCCGGTGATTTCCACGATTAACGAACCTCGGTGTGTTTACGTTTGGTCATCAACACTCACGTGTTTTGGCGATTCGACCCGTTTCATGGACTATTACTCACTATTTTGGGGTTCCGAAGTGATTTCCATGATTAACGAACCCTGAAGTGTGTTTACGTTTGATCATCAACACTTTCGCGATTTTGGCGATTCGGCCCGTTTCATGGACTATTACTCACTGTTTTTGGGGTCACAGAATGATTTCCACAATTAACGAACCCTGGGATGTGTTTACGTGTCGGTAATCCACACTCGCAGTTTTGGCCGATTGTGGCCCGTTTCATGGACTATTACTCACTGTTTTGGGGTCCCGGAGTGATTTATACGATTAACGAACCCTGGGATGTGTTTACGTGTCGGTCATCAACACTCACAGTTTTGGTCGATTCTGGCCCGTTTCGTGGACTATTACTCAGCGTTTTGGGGTCCCGAAGCGATTTCCACAGTCGTTGAACCCCAAGGTGCGCTTATGTGTCGATCGTCAACACTCGTAGTTTTGGCCGATTTTGGCCTATTTCATGGACTCTTACTCACTTTTTTGGGTTCCGGGTGATTTATCGCTTAACGAACCACAGGTGCATTTACGTGTTGGTCATCAACACTTTCGCGATTTTGGCGATTCGACCCGTTTCATGGACTATTACTCACGGTTTTGGGGTCGGTGATTTCCACGATTAACGAACCACAGGATGTGTTTACGTGTCGGTCACGTCAAAACTCACATACAAGTTTTGCCAGCGATTACAAGCCCGTTTAGGCGTGGACTATTACTCACCGTTTTGGGGTCGGCGATTTCCATAGTTGTTGAAGCCCCAGGTGCACTTATGTGCCGGGTCATTAACACTGCGATCCTCCCTCGTTGCCTGTTAGAGAGCGATCACCGGGTTGTCTGTGGAACTTGGGCGTGTGTTTTATTAAGTATCCGGTTCTAGTTGTCATAAGGTCAAGGTACAACTCCGGTCGTCCTTTTACCGAGGGACACGGCTATTCAATAGATTAACTTCCTGCGGGTGCACCACATAACCCAACACGCTTGATCCCATTTGGCCGGACACACTTTCTGGGTCATGCCCGCCTCGGAAGATCAACACGCCGCAGCCCCACCTAGGCACAACAGAGAGGTCAACACGTCGGTCTAAACCTAAGCGCGGGGTGCGGGCCCATCGCCTGAGCACACCACACGCTATGTCGTCGCGGCGGTGAGCGGACCTAGCAACCTCCATTACAAAGGAAGTTGCGTTAACGCAGTCCAATCCGGCGCGCGCCGCTCCGTCGCTGACGTCAAGAAGGCTTCGGCTGATACCACGACGCCGGGATACCCATAACTACTCCCACGTAGATGGTTAGTGCGTATAGACCAAATGGCCAGACTCAGATCAAATACCAAGATCTCGTTAAGCGTGTTAAGTATCCGCGAGCGCCGAACAGGCCAGCCCACTGCCTCCTAGGTGGTCTCAACCTGCCCTGCCGCTCCGCTTCAAAGTAACGATCGGGGCCGTCGGGAACCCAGGCCCACCTCTACCGGATGGAGCCACCGTCCTTTCAGCCCCTCATCGTAATCACTTGCGGGTACTCAATGAGTGACCCGACTTTAGTCACCATCTGTATAGTATGTATGTATGTATAGTATATACCGTGATCACCTCCCAAGGGATCACGGCCCGATAGTATAGCAAGGCGGTGATAAGAATGTAGGGCCAATGATGATAAACTAGCATCCTATACTAAGCATTTAGGATTGCGGGTAGGGTATCAATGATTTGTAGCAACAATGACAAAGCTATACAATGTAATAGGAGTAATCAAACGGTAACATGATACACTACTCTAATGCAAGCGATATAGAGAAGAATAGGCGATATCCGGTGATCAAAGGGGCTTGCTGGTTGCTCGGGCAAGAAGGAGAGGTCGTCGATGTAGTCGATCACAGGGTACCGCATCGGTCTCGAGGTCTAGGAAAAGAAGTAACTGAGGAGGAACACAATAAATAACAGAGCAATCAAATGTAACAAAAAGCAAGAAGCGGTAATCGTTGTGCTAGAGGTGACCTAACGTAGGGATAGGTGATACCGTGAAGGGGAAACATCAGGAAAGTATTCGGTGTTTCTCATTTTCTACATATGAACCGGCGAGGGAAAGTTGCGTGTTTGCTATGCTAGGGATGTGTGGCGGATAAACGGACTGCGTATTCGGATTCGTCTCGTCGTTCTGAGCAACTTTCATGTACAAAGTATTTTCATCCGAGTTATGGATTATTTTATATTAATTTTTAAAGATTTAATTCATTTTTAGAATTAACAGAATTAATTTAATTAGGAAATGCCATTATGACGTCAGCATGACATCAGGGTGATGTCGTGATCAACAGTCGATTGACTTGGTCAAGCTGACGCGTGGGTCGATGGGACCCACCATTCTCTGTTAGGTTAAGTAGGTTTAGTTAAACTAATTATTGTTTAATTAACTTAACATGTTAATTAGATTAATTAACTACGATTAATTAACTTAATTAATTTAGTTAATTAATTAATTAATTAAATTTATTATTATTATTTTTTTTCTAAAAACGTTACAGGCGTGGGGCCCTTTGGCGATGGCCTGGGGGCGGGCGGGCGGTGCTAACGGGCGTGGGCGGGGATGTGGCGCCGCCGAGCAAGCACGGGCGCGTCGTCTGGGCGCCCGGATCGGGCGCGTGGTCGGCGGCGCGACTGCGTCGACCGGCCGCGGCAGAGAGGCGACTCGGGGAGGGCGGTGCACAGCGCTAGGGCGGCGGTGGCGCGCAGCAGGATCCGGCAACGGGAGAGAGGAGGCGACGGGCTCGAGGAGGTGCGGGCGGTCCGACGACGGAGAGGTGGGCGGGCAGTCCGCGAGCGGCGAGGTGGCGCGTCGGCCGAGTTGGAGATGGCGAGATGAGGGCGACGGGTCGGGTAGCGACAGCGTGGCGAGGTGGCAGCGACGGCGAACGGCGTTAGCGTCGGGTCGAGGAGGAGCTCGAGGAGGCGGCGATGCTTCCAATGAGGGGCGTTCAGCAGCGGTGATGGGATCCAAGGCGACGGGGCGATCGAGCGGCGATGGCGGCGGCGGCGGGCGACACGGTCGGCCCGATCCAGATGGATCGTGGGGAGGAGGCGAGGAGCGAGAGGGGAGAGATCGGGGAGGAGTGGGGTAGTGGGCTAGGGTTTGGTGGGAGGGAGTGGATAAGGAGTGGGGTGGGTCGGCCGGTGGGCCAAGGGCTGGCTTTGGTTGTCAGTGGGCAGTTGGCCCATTGAGAGGTCCTCCTTTTCTTTTGTTTTGTTTTGCTTCTTTTTTTATCTTTTATTTATTTTACTTTTCTGTTTTAGTTTTGTTTCCTATTATTTTTAGTTTTAGTAAAATACACGTAGCATCTAAATTGGTATTTGAACTTAGTCCATCGTCATAAAAAGTATAGTCCTCAAATAAATTAGTTTGACATTTTATTAATTACAAAAAGTATGTAATTAATTGTTTTACTACTGTTTTATTCATCTAATAGTATTTAAACATTTTATAAAGCTTTGGTTTCTCCTCCATAATTACCTATGCCATATTGGGTTCACTCCTAACATTTTAGTTTTAATATTTGAAAACTTTTATTGTTTGCTTGATTTTGAAATTGAATTTGAATCGGTTTCAAACTAACTCGAGTTTATCAACGATGAATCGGGTGGCGTGGCACCATTAGCGAGAGGTTTATGTAGCTTGATTATCCGGCGTCACAATTCTCCTCCATTACAAGAAATCTCGTCCGAGATTTAAGAGGTAGTGAAGGGGAAGGTCAATAACGAATCTAGCGGGTCTTCTCATCTTGGCTTGCTCTTCTCGAAGATGTCGATCCATACCATTGATGTCTTCATTTCTCTGCTTGGTGATCATGATGAAGTTGTCGTCCTTCCTTCGGTAACTCCATCGTGCTTACGAAAGGATAAGGGCAGCTCACTCGACATAATGCTTTTGAGGGAAACAATCTGGGGTTAACCCAAGAATGAGTATAAGATTAGCTCTCGAGTTGAACATATGAAATGCATCGAGAGTAAGGTACGAAGGTACAATAAGAGGTTCCAAGCGGATAGATAGTTGCTCAAGTCCGAACCAGAGAGAAAGGGTTGAGTAGCGAGAGTAAGTATTACGTCGATACAGACTAGATCACTAGGACGGTGGCCCATGAATTACATCTGAGGCCACGCCAGAGAATAACCTTGGGAATAGGGGTGTACAGGACGGTCAGTTTCGATCTGTGGAACTGTGGGTTATGGGCCCACCATGTGGTTGAAGGTGGGAAGGGTGGTGACATCTTGCACAAATACGACAGAAGGCATGTCGATGAATAGCTTGTCACTATGCCAACAACAATGTCGGTACCAAGGACGAGGAACGAAGAGAACCATTTTCTTGCTCGTTGAACGAGGCGAACCAATTGGCAAAGTTCTCACCCATCGGTGGTTACCTAATGTCATCAACAATAGAAACGGGGTCTTACAAACAAAGTGGTACAACAAGGTGCCTACCTAAGCGAGGAATTATGTCTTCTCGGTTAAGTCGATTCGGGAAAGGTTAAACAAAAGAATGGAAAGGAAAACGCGATTATCGATTAAGCGTAACAATGGAAAGGAGAATTGTGATTACACACAATTATTATGAGTATATCCTTCCATGGACAAGCAAAGCATGATATCCATGACGAGATATAATGTAAGGGAGAGAAATTTCATGGCATTAACCATACAACGGTGTTTGGATAATTGAGCAAGAAACATTTAGCATTGGGCCAAATGCTCTTATTGAAAATCAGATTACCACAGACATGCTTGAGATAGCAATGATATGGTGTTTCAATCAAGGGCGGACTTTGGATACACAAATGATCCATCAGAGCAACTTATAAAATAAGTCCTACAATTTCCTCCGGAAAAATTGTTATCCTTGCAAAAGAAATTATAATGATAGGTCCTCCACCCGGGGATGCTAGGCATGACATCATATTACGGGTCATCAAAGGACCAACATCATAACTCCTAGAAAGTTGTCCCAACCATCATATCTGACCGAGATTCAGATCTGATTGGTGTCATGATACCTCAGACTTAGGATACCTGAGAAGAAAAGGTGCAACGCAAATTGACGAGATGACATTATAAGATTCTCGGGGAAATGAACTATGAAGTGATTTCCGTTAACAAGAGTTCATCATTAACCCAAGGAGAGGACAAGGAGGTGTCGGTGAACTCAACGGCAATTCATCGAGATTTCCAAAAGATGGATTTCCACAATTAAGTGAACAAGGAGATAACATTTGTCGATCAAATGATATAAGGAAATGCGCTCGAGGAAAACATACACAATTAAACATTGGTTGAAAGGTGCTACTCAAATATGGGTTGGGTTGCACGACCAATGTCGAAATGGTGATTCAATAATCAATAGCCTCGAAATAAACTTTCACCAATAACTTCAAAGAGATAGGGTTGCTAGAAGGAAAGAATCCAAACAACACCGTTCACTTGTTGGAATTAACACGGGACCAAGAAAGGATGGTGATGGTGAGAAGTATTTCTATGTCAAGAATTCTCAAGAGGTGGAACAAATCTCGAACATTCTTGACATAAGGGATGGTAATATTCAAGGTAAAGAAGAACAATTGCTGGATAGCAAGGAACTCAAGGTATAACACCAAACATGAACAAGCTTGTGTTGGTGGGAAGGCAATAAAGTGGTCGATGATAATACAATTCATCGAGGGCAAGGATGGTATTTCTCATCATGAATTCAATTGATATCCCGAAGAGCTCGGAATGTTGATGATGATCACGACACTATTGTCGAGAGATTTCATGAAGGTGTAATCGATCGGCGATGACATCAAGTCAAAGGAATGATGAAGCGAAAGGTTATTGGAACCACGGGTACATCACGAGAATCCAACTTGTTGTTCAAGGCAAAATGATATGACGAGGAAAGTCAACATAAGCTTAGCTCATCGTCGAAATTTGTGCTCCGGGAAGAAGGGCCCAGAGCACAATGAAAATTAGCACGGTAATGATGTAGCGAACAGGCTAGGAATGGCGTGATCGGGTACAAACTTCGTAAGTAAAGAGATTACTAAAAGTTGTTGAACCGTAGTGCGGACTCGGTTCGATTATCGGTGTCTTTGAGTGTTTAATAACTCAGAGCCCATGAAAATTGGAATCGGTGAGAATGTAGCACTTGATGAAGAACTCATAAGAAGTTATGCGGTTCCATTATAATCTCGAGATACCAGGGGTAATACTCGACGTCGGATCAAAGTAGAGGTTGGACTGGGTATTGCTCTCTGTAAGACAAGTGCTTAAACTTGCACGAGAAATGGTATTTAAAGGAGAATATGGTCGGAACCACGATTGCAAAAGATCAATCCACCGATACCAAAAGGATAATATATCAAGGAAATAGTTACAAGAAGCTTCCATGATAGGATCTACATCGTGTCCATGGGCATGAACACAAAGTTCAAGGTCGGCTCCCACTTCTCCAATGCATACCCTTTCATTCACTTCTCGCTTTCGATGAAGTTGTAGTGTTGAAATATTATCTGCCAAAACACCAAAAGAGTATGACTCGTGAAAACTCTCGGGTGCATACGGTTAGGGAAGGCATAGGTTCAACCCATAGGGGCATCTTAGGAACATATACCACAAACTTCAGGGTAAATAATACAAGCTCGAAAGTATAGCATTGTTCGAAGCATTTACACAATTTACCAAAAGCATTATATACCCATGGAAAGGCTCTCAAGGTTATTCAATATGAAGGGCGTTGTCGGATAAAATCCAACAAAGGAACCGATGGTCCACAAGGGATCGATGTGAGCATCGGTACTCAACCAGAGGAAGAAGAATGCACGGCATCATATTATAGAACATCTGAATAATTTGATGCTTAGATAACAAAGGAATTACGATTTCCAAAACAAAGGATCGAAGCAGTCACTCGATCAAGGATGGATAAGTTGGATGGACCAGAGGCACAATTGACGACAAATAGTTTGATGAGAACCAGCTCATGTTCAAAAATGATGTCGAGCCGGAAAGATAAGTTAGAAGGGTTGATAGATGATTGTGTGCATTCGCACACATGTTGAATCAATAGGATCAAAATGATGGTGTCAAAAGATACAAGTGAATATTGCGGATATATGGGAAGCATCCATAATGCTAGTAGACAAGTATTTGCGAGCAATAAAGCTGCTAAGGATTTTCGGAGGATTGAATAGTACACGAATGTAATTTTGTGAAACACATGAACAACTTTGAATGACGGATACTCGCAAGCGTGAGTAAATATCCGTAGGGGTATTCAGGTGGCAAAGAACAGCAAGGCAGTAAGCTCAAAGGATTATCGAAACAACGCCGAGTGTTTCGGGGTATCTTGTAATAACATGACAAACTGGGGATGAATGTAAGAATAACAACTGCAAGTAGTTATCCAAAGGGTTGACGGTGGAAGGGAATTGCAAACGCGATGAACACAAGTTCTCGGGTTAACAGCGGAGAGTATCTTCAGGGTCTTCACGTGCGATGGCGATCAAGCGGAGTGAGGGCTCTCCGGGAGAAAGTATTTCCGAGAACCTAAAGTTAGTCTTTTTAGCAAAATCATTTAACCCGAATAAAGGAGAGATTAGAATCCCAGAGTATGGACGAGGAATAAAAGATCCTAATACCACCCAATGGCGACGTGGGCCCAGGGGCCGCACAGCCAAGTTAGTAAAACAGTTTTCGCTTCTAGACTCAACTTCGCCAAGGAGTTGCAAAGGGATTCCTACAGCGATGGGCTCGATACCAACTTGGCGCCCCGATTTAATCGTACACTAATCATGCACGCAAACGCGTGTGCGATCAAGATCGAGGACTCACGGAAGATATCACAACACAACTCTAAAAGTAAAATAAGTCATACAAGCATCATAATACAAGCCAGGGCCTCGAGGGCTCGAATACAAGTGCTCGATCATAGGCGAGTCAGCGGAAGCAACAATATCTGAGTACGGACATAAGTTAAACAAGTTTGCCTTAAGAAGGCTAGCACAAACTGGGATCTGAGATCGAAGAGGCGCAGGCCTCCCGCACGGATCCTCCTAACTACTCACGGTCGTCGTCGCCACACCTTGCGTAGTAGTAGGCACCTCCGGTAGTAGTCGTCATCGACGGTGGCGTCGCTCTGGACTCCGGCATCTGGTTGCGACAACCGAAAAAGAAAGGAAAAGGGGAAAAGGGGAGAAAGCAACCGTGAGTACTCATCCAAAGTACTGCAAGCAAGGAACTACACTACATATGCATGGGTATATGTGTAAGGAGGCCATATGAGTGGGTATTGCAGAATGCCGAACAAGAGGGGATAGCTAATCCTATCGAAGACTACGCTTCGCAGCCTCCGTCTTCAGCGGGTAGAAGAGAGTAGATCAAGTCCTCCAAGTAGCATCGCCAAGTAGCATCACCAAGTAGCATCTCCAAGTAGCATCTCGGTAGCATCGCATAGTATAATCCTACCGGCGATCCTCCCTCGCCTTGCCTGTTAGAGAGCGATCACGGGTTGTCTGTGGAACTTGGAAGCGTGTGTTTTATTAAGTATCCGGTTCTAGTTGTCATAAGGTCAAGGTACAACTCCAGTCGTCCTTTTACCGAGGGACACGGCTATTGAATAGATTAACTTCCTGCGGGGTGCACCACATAACCCAACACGCTTGATCCCATTTGGCGGACACACTTTCTGGGTCATGCCCGCCTCGGAAGATCAACACGCCGCAGCCCCACCTAGGCACAACAGAGAGGTCAACACGTCGGTCTAAACCTAAGCGCGCAGTGCAGGCCCCATCGCCTCGAGCACACACTGCGTTCGTCTGTGACGGTGGCGGACCTAGCAACCTCCATTACAAAGGAAGTTGCGTTAACGCAGTCCAACCGGCGCGCGCCGCTCCGTCGTTGACGTCAAGAAGGCTTCGCCGATACCACGGCGTCGGGATACCCATAACTACTCCCACGTAGATGGTTAGTGCGTATAGACCAAATGGCGGACTCGGATCAAATACCAAGATCTCGTTAAGCGTGTTAAGTATCCGCGAACGCCGAACAGGCCAGCCCACTGCTCTCCTAGGTGGTCTCAACCTGCCTGTCGCTCCGCTTCTAAAGTAACAATCGGGGCCGTCGGGAACCCAGGCCCACCTCTACCGGATGGAGCCACCGTCCTTTCAGCCCCTCATCGTAATCACTTGCGGGTACTCAATGAGTGACCCGACTTTAGTCACCATCTGTATAGTATGTATGTATGTATAGTATATACCGTGATCACCTCCCAAGGGATCACGGCCCGATAGTATAGCAAGGCGATCGACAAGAATGTAGGGCCAATGATGATAAACTAGCATCCTATACTAAGCATTTAGGATTGCGGGTAGGTATCAATGATCAGTAGCAACAATGACAAAGCTATGCAATGTAATAGGAGTAATCAAGCAAGAACATGATACACTACTCTAATGCAAGCGGATAGAGAAGAATAGGCGATATCCGTGATCAAAGGGGCTTGCCTGGTTGCTCGGCAAGAAGGAGAGGTCGTCGATGTAGTCGATCACAGGGTACCGCATCGGTCTCGAGGTCTACCGGAAAGAAGTAACGGAGGAACACAATAAATAACAGAGCAATCAAATGTAACAAAAAGCAAGAAGCGGTGTCGTTGTGCTAGAGGTGACCTAACGTGGGATAGGTGATACTGGTGAAGGGGAAACATCAGGAAAGTATTCGGTGTTTCTCATTTTCTACATATGAACCGGCGAGGAAAGTTGCGTGTTTGCTATGCTAGGGATGTGTGGCGGATAAGCGGATTGCGTGATTCGGATTCGTCTCGTCGTTACGAGCAACTTTCATGTACAAAGTATTTTCATCCGAGTTATGGATTATTTTATATTAATTTTAAAGATTTAATTCATTTTAGAATTAACAGAAATTAATTTAATTAGGAAATGCCATTATGACGTCGGCATGACATCGAGGTGATGTCGTGATCAACATCGATTGACTTGGTCAAGCCACGCGTGGGTCGATGGGACCCACCTGTCATTCTGTTAGGTTAAGTAGGTTTAGTTAAACTAATTATTGTTTAATTAACTTAACATGTTAATTAGATTAATTAACTAGGATTAATTAACTTAATTAATTTAGTTAATTAATTAATTAATTAAATTTTTTTTTTCTAAAACGTTACAGGCGTGGGGCCTTTTGGCGATGTGGAGGCAGCCAGGCGGGCGGTGCTAACGAGCGCGGGCGGGGATGTGGCGCCGCTTGAGCAAGCTGCGGCGCGTCGTCTTGTGGGCGCCGACAGATCGAGCGGCGTGGTCGGCGGCGCGACTTCGTTGACCGGCGCGGCAGCGCGAAGCGACTTCGAGGCGGTGCACAGCGCTAAGGCGGCGGTGGCGCGGGCGCAGCCGGATCCGACAACGGGAGAGAGGAGGGCGAGGGCTCGAGGAGGTGCGGGCGGTCCGACAGCGGAGAGGTGGGCGAGGCAGTCCGCGAGCGGCGAGTGGCGCGTCGGGCCGAGTTGGAGATGGCGATGAGGGCGGCGGGTCGGGTAGCGACAGCGTAAGCGAGGTGGCAGCGACGGCGAACGCGTTGGCGTCGGGTCGAGGAGGAGCTCGAGGAGGCGGGCGATGCTTCCAATGAGGCGTTCAGCGGCGGCGATGGGATCCAAGGGCGACGGGGCGATCGAGGCGGCGATGGCGGCGGCGGCGGCGACAGATCGGCCCCGATCGGATGGATCGTGGGGAGGCGAGGAGCGAGAGGGGAGAGATCGGGGAGGTGGGGTAGTGGGCTGGGGTTTGATGGGAGGAGTGGATAAGGAGTGGGGTGGGTCGGCGGTGGGCGATGGGCTGGCTTTGGTGTCACCGGGCGTGTTGGCCCATTGGGAGGTCCTCCTTTTCTTTTGTTTTGTTTTGCTTCTTTTTTATCTTTTAGTTATTTTACTTTTCTGTTTTAGTTTTGTTTCCTATTATTTTTAGTTTTAGTAAAATACACGTAGCATCTAAATTGGTATTTGAACTTAGTCCATCGTCATAAAAAGTATAGTCCTCAAATAAATTAGTTTGACATTTTATTAATTACAAAGAAGTATGTAATTAATTGTTTTACTACTGTTTTATTCATCTAATAGTATTTAAACATTTTATAAAGCTGTGGTTTCTCCTCCATAATTACCTATGCCATATTGGGTTCCTCGAACATTTTAGTTTTAATATTTGAAAACTTTTATTGTTTGCTTGATTTTGAAATTGAATTTGAATCGGTTTCAAACTAACTCGAGTTTATCAACGATGAATCGAGGTGACGTGGCACCATTAGCGAGGTTTATGTAGCTTGATTATCCGGGCGTCACATCAACACTCGTAGTTTTGGCCGATTCTGGCCTGTTTCATGGACTATTACACATTGTTTTGGGGTCCCGGAGTGATTTATACGACTAACGAACCCTGGGGTGCATTTACATGTCGGTCATCAACACTCGCAGTTTTGGCCGATTCTGGCCCGTTTCATGGACTATTACTCACTGTTTTGGGTCCCCGGAGTGATTTATACGATTAACGAACCCAGGGATGTGTTTACGTGTCGGTCATCAACACTCGCAGTTTTGGCCGATTCTGGCCCGTTCCGTGGACTATTACTCTACGTTTTGGGGTCCCGAAGCGATTTCCATGGTTGTCGAACCCCAAGGTGCGCTTATGTGTCGGTCATTCACACTGGTATTTTTGGCCGATTCTGGCCCGTTTCGTGGACTATTACTCACTATTTTGGGGTCCCGAAGTGATTTCCACGATTAACGAACCCTGCGGTGTGTTTACGTTTCGGTCATCAACACTCGCAGTTTTGGCCTATTCTGGCCTGTTTCGTGGACTATTACTCACTGTTTTGGGGTCCCAGTGTGATTTCCATGATTAACGAACCCTGTGGTGCGTTTACGTGTCGGTCATCAACACTCGCAGTTTTGGCCGATTCTGGCGCGTTTCATGGACTATTACTCACTATTTTGGGGTCCCGAAGTGATTTCCACGATTAACGAACCCTGCGGTGTGTTTACGTTTCGGTCATCAACACTCGCAGTTTTGGCCGATTCTAGCCCGTTTCGTGGACTATTACTCACTGTTTTGGGGTCCCAGTGTGATTTCCACGATTGCCAAACCCTATGGTGCGTTTACGTGTCGGTCATCAACACTCGCAGTTTTGGCCGATTCTGGCCCGTTTCGTGGACTATTACTCACTGTTTTTGGGGTCACAGAGTGATTTCCACGATTAACGAACCCTGGGATGTGTTTACGTGTCGATAATCCACACTCGTCGTTTTGGCCGATTCTATCCCGTTTCATGGACTATTATTCACTATTTTGGGGTCCCGGAGTGATTTATACGATTAACGAACCCTGCTGTGTGTTTACGTGTCGGTCATCAACATTCACAGTTTTGGCCGATTCAGGCCCGTTTCGTGGACTATTACTCAACATTTTGGGGTCCCGAAGCGATTTCCATACTTGTTGAACCCCAAGGTGCGCTTATGTGTCAATCAACAACACTCGTAGTTTTGGCCAATTCTGGCCTGTTTCATGGACTCTTACTCACTATTTTGGGTTCCCGGACTGATTTATACGCTTAACGAACCCTGGGTGCATTTACGCGTTGGTCATCAACACTCGCAGTTTTGGCCGATTCTGGCCCGTTTCATGGAGTATTACTCACTGTTTTGGGGTCCCAGAGTGATTTACACGATTAACGAAACCTTGGGATGTGTTTACGCGTCGGTCATCAACACTCGCAGTTTTGGCAGATTCTGGCCCGTTTCGTGGACTATTACTCACGGTTTTGGGGTCCCGAAGCGATTTCCATAGTTGTTGAACCCCAAGGTGCGCTTATGTGTCGGTCATCAACACTCGTAGTTTTGGCCGATTCTGGCCTGTTTCATGGACTATTACACATTGTTTTGGGGTCCCGGAGTGATTTATACGACTAACGAACCCTGGGGTGCATTTACATGTCGGTCATCAACACTCGCAGATTTTGGCGATTCGCCCGTTTGAGGACTATTACTTACTGTTTTGGGTCCCGGAGTGATTTATCGATTAACGAACCTGTGGATGTGTTTATGTGTGCATCATCATCAACACTCGCAGTTTTGGCCGATTCTGGCCCGTTCCGTGGACTATTACTCTACGTTTTGGGGTCCAGAAGCGATTTCCATGGTTGTCGAACCCCAAGGTGCGCTTATGTGTCGGTCATTAACACTTGTATTTTTGGCCGATTCTGGCCCGTTTCATGGACTATTACTCACTATTTTGGGGTCCCGAAGTGATTTCCACGATTAACGAACCCTGTGGTGTGTTTACGTTTCGGTCATCAACACTCGCAGTTTTGGCCTATTCTGGCCTGTTTCGTGGACTATTACTCACTGTTTTGGGGTCCCAGTGTGATTTCCATGATTAACGAACCCTGTGGTGCGTTTACGTGTCGGTCATCAACACTCGCAGTTTTGGCCTATTCTGGCCCGTTTCATGGACTATTACTCACTGTTTTGGGGTCCCGGAGCGATTTCATGATTAACGAACCCTGTGGTTCGTTCACGTGACGGTCATCAACACTCACAGTTTTGGCCGATTCTGGCGCGTTTCATGGACTATTACTCACTATTTTGGGGTCCCGAAGTGATTTCCACGATTAACGAACCCTGCGGTGTGTTTACGTTTCGGTCATCAACACTCGCAGTTTTGGCCGATTCTGGCCCGTTTCGTGGACTATTACTCACTGTTTTGGGGTCCCAGTGTGATTTCCACGATTGCCAAACCCTATGGTGCGTTTACGTGTCGGTCATCAACACTCGCAGTTTTGGCCGATTCTGGCCCGTTTCGTGGACTATTACTCACTGTTTTTGGGGTCACATAGTGATTTCCACGATTAACGAACCCTGGGATGTGTTTACGTGTCGGTAATCCACACTCGCAGTTTTGGTCGATTCTGGCCCGTTTCATGGACTATTACTCACTGTTTTGGGGTCCCGGAGTGATTTATACGATTAACGAACCCTGCGATGTGTTTACGTGTCGGTCATCAACATTCACAGTTTTGGCCGATTCAGGCCCGTTTCATGGACTATTACTCAGCATTTTGGGGTCCCGAAGCGATTTCCATAGTTGTTGAACCCCAAGGTGCGCTTATGTGTCGGTCATCAACACTCGTAGTTTTGGCGATTCGCCTGTTTCATGGACTCTTACTCACTGTTTTGGGTTCCGGAATGATTTATTAAACTTAACGAACCACAGGTGCATTTACGCGTTGGTCATCAACACTCGCAGTTTTGGCCGATTCTTGCCCGTTTCGTGAGTATTACTCACTGTTTTGGGGTCCCAGAGTGATTTCCACGATTAACGAAACCTTGTGATGTGTTTACGCGTCGGTCATCAACACTCGCGCAGTTTTGTCGATTCGGCCCGTTTCGTGGACTATTACTCAACATTTTGGGGTCCCGAAGCGATTTCCATACTTGTTGAACCCCAAGGTGCGCTTATGTGTCAATCAACAACACTCGTAGTTTTGGCCAATTCTGGCCTGTTTCATGGACTCTTACTCACTATTTTGGGTTCCCGGACTGATTTATACGCTTAACGAACCCTGGGTGCATTTACGCGTTGGTCATCAACACTGCAGATTTTGGCGATTCTAGCCCGTTTCATGGAGTATTACTCACTGTTTTGGGGTCCCAGAGTGATTTACAGGATTAACGAACCCTGGGATGTGTTTACGCGTCGGTCATCAACACTTTCATGATTCGGCGATTCGCCCATTTCGTGGACTATTACTCACGGTTTTGGGGTCGGCGATTTCCATAGTTGTTGAACCCCAAGGTGCGCTTATGTGTCGGTCATCAACACTTAGTTTTGGCGATTCGCCTGTTTCATCGACTATTACACATTGTTTTGGGGTCCCGGAGTGATTTATACGACTAACGAACCCTGGGGTGCATTTACATGTCGGTCATCAACACTCGCAGTTTTGGCCGATTCTGGCCCGTTTCATGGACTATTACTCACTGTTTTGGGTCTCCGGAGTGATTTATACGATTAACGAACCCAGGGATGTGTTTACGTTTCGGTCATCAACACTCGCAGTTTTGGCCGATTCTGGCCCGTTTCGTGGACTATTACTCACTGTTTTGGGGTCCCAGTGTGATTTCCACGATTTCCAAACCCTATGGTGCGTTTACGTGTCGGTCATCAACACTCGCAGTTTTGGCCGATTCTGGCCCGTTTCGTGGACTATTACTCACTGTTTTTGGGGTCACATAGTGATTTCCACGATTAACGAACCCTGGGATGTGTTTACGTGTCGGTAATCCACACTCGCAGTTTTGGCCGATTCTGGCCCGTTTCATGGACTATTACTCACTGTTTTGGGGTCCCGGAGTGATTTATACGATGAACGAACCCTGCGATGTGTTTACGTGTTGGTCATCAACATTCACAGTTTTGGCCGATTCAGGCCCGTTTCGTGGACTATTACTCAGCATTTTGGGGTCCCGAAGCGATTTCCATAGTTGTTGAACCCCAAGGTGCGCTTATGTGTCGGTCATCAACACTCGTAGTTTTGGCCGATTCTGGCCTGTTTCATGAACTCTTATTCACTGTTTTGGTTTCCCGGAATGATTTATACGCTTAACGAACCCTGGGTGCATTTACGTGTTGGTCATCAACACTCGCAGTTTTGGCCGATTCTTGCCCGTTTCGTGGAGTATTACTCACTGTTTTGGGGTCCCAGAGTGATTTCCACGATTAACGAAACCTTGTGATGTGTTTACGCGTCGGTCATCAACACTCGCAGTTTTGTCAGATTCTGGCCCGTTTCGTGGACTATTACTCAACATTTTGGGGTCGCGAAGCGATTTCCATACTTGTTGAACCCCAAGGTGCGCTTATGTGTCAATCAACAACACTCGTAGTTTTGGCCAATTCGGCTGTTTCATGGACTCTTACTCACTATTTTGGGTTCCGGACTGATTTATCGCTTAACGAACCACAGGTGCATTTACGCGTTGGTCATCAACACTGCAGATTTTGGCGATTCTAGCCCGTTTCATGGAGTATTACTCACTGTTTTGGGGTCCCGAGTGATTTACAGGATTAACGAAACCTTGGGATGTGTTTACGCGTCGGTCATCAACACTTTCAGATTCGGCGATTCGGCCCATTTCGTGGACTATTACTCACGGTTTTGGGGTCGGCGATTTCCATAGTTGTTGAACCCCAAGGTGCGCTTATGTGTCGGTCATCAACACTTTCGTAGTTTTGGCGATTCTCGCCTGTTTCATCGACTATTACACATTGTTTTGGGGTCCGGAGTGATTTATCGACTAACGAACCACAGGGTGCATTTACATGTCGGTCATCAACACTTTCAGATTTTGGCGATTCTCGCCCGTTCATGGACTATTACTCACTGTTTTGGGTCTCCGGAGTGATTTATACGATTAACGAACCTGAGGATGTGTTTACGTTTGGTCATCAACACTCACGGTTTGGCGATTCAGGCCGCGTTCGTGGACTATTACTCACTGTTTTGGGGTCCCAGTGATTTCCACGATTTCCAAACCCTATGGTGCGTTTACGTGTCGGTCATCAACACTTTCGCAGTTTTGGCGATTCGGCCCGTTCGTGGACTATTACTCACTTGTTTTGGGGTCACATAGTGATTTCCACGATTAACGAACCACAGGATGTGTTTACGTGTCGGTAATCCACACTCGCAGTTTTGGCGATTCTCGCCCGTTTCATGGACTATTACTCACTTTGTTTTGGGGTCCGGGTGATTTATACGATGAACGAACCTGCGATGTGTTTACGTGTTGGTCATCAACATTCACGCTTTTGGCGATTCAGGCCCGTTTAAGTGGACTATTACTCAAGCATTTTGGGGTCGGCGATTTCCATAGTTGTTGAACCCCAAGGTGCGCTTATGTGTCGGTCATCAACACTTTCGTAGTTTTGGCGATTCGGCTGTTTCATGAACTCTTATTCACTGTTTTGGTTTCCCGGAATGATTTATACGCTTAACGAACCCTGGGTGCATTTACGCGTTGGTCATCAACACTCGCAGTTTTGGCCGATTCTTGCCCGTTTCGTGGAGTATTACTCACTGTTTTGGGGTCCCAGAGTGATTTCCACGATTAACGAAACGTTGTGATGTGTTTACGCGTCGGTCATCAACACTCGCAGTTTTGTCAGATTCTGGCCCGTTTCGTGGACTATTACTCACGGTTTTGGGGTCCCGAAGTGATTTCCATATTTGTTGAACCCCAACGTGCGCTTATGTGTCGGTCATCAACACTCGTAGTTTTGGCCGATTCTGGCCTGTTTCATGGACTATTACCCATTGTTTTGGGGTCCTAGAGTGATTTATACGACTAACGAACCCTGGGGTGCATTTACATGTCGGTCATCAACACTCGCAGTTTTGGCCGATTCTGGCCCGTTTCATGGACTATTACTCACTGTTTTGGGTCCCCGGAGTGATTTATACGATTAACGAACCCAGGGATGTGTTTACGTGTCGGTCATCAACACTCGCAGTTTTGGCCGATTCTGGCCCGTTCCGTGGACTATTACTCTACGTTTTGGGGTCCCGAAGCGATTTCCATGGTTGTCGAACCCCAAGGTGTGCTTATGTGTCGGTCATTAACACTTGTATTTTTGGCCGATTCTGGCCCGTTTCATGGACTATTACTCACTATTTTGGGGTCCCGAAGTGATTTCCACGATTAACGAACCCTGCGGTGTGTTTACGTTTCGGTCATCAACACTCGCAGTTTTGGCCTATTCTGGCCTGTTTCGTGGACTATTACTCACCGCTTTGGGGCCCGGTGTGATTTCCATGATTAACGAACCACGTGGTGCGTTTACGTGTCGGTCATCAACACTTTCAGATTTTGGCGATTCGGCGTGTTTCGGGGACTATTACTCACTATTTTGGGGTCCCGAAGTGATTTCCACGATTAACGAACCCTGCGGTGTGTTTACGTTTCAGTCATCAACACTCGCAGTTTTGGCCGATTCTGGCCCGTTTCGTGGACTATTACTCACTGTTTTGGGGTCCCAGTGTGATTTCCACGATTGCCAAACCCTATGGTGCGTTTACGTGTCGGTCATCAACACTCGCAGTTTTGGCCGATTCTGGCCCGTTTCGTGGACTATTACTCAACATTTTGGGGTCCAGAAGCGATTTCCATACTTGTTGAACCCCAAGGTGCGCTTATGTGTCAATCAACAACACTCGTAGTTTTGGCCAATTCTGGCCTGTTTCATGGACTCTTACTCACTATTTTGGGTTCCCGGACTGATTTATACGCTTAACGAACCCTGGGTGCATTTACGCGTTGGTCATCAACACTCGCAGTTTTGGCCGATTCTAGCCCGTTTCATGGAGTATTACTCACTGTTTTGGGGTCCCAGAGTGATTTACAGGATTAACGAAACCTTGGGATGTGTTTACGCGTCGGTCATCAACACTCGCAGTTCTGGCAGATTCTGGCCCATTTCGTGGACTATTACTCACGGTTTTGGGGTCCCGAAGCGATTTCCATAGTTGTTGAACCCCAAGGTGCGCTTATGTGTCGGTCATCAACACTCGTAGTTTTGGCGATTCTGGCTGTTTCATGGACTATTACACATTGTTTTGGGGTCCGGAGTGATTTATCGACTAACGAACCACGGGTGCATTTACATGTCGGTCATCAACACTCGCAGTTTTGGCCGATTCTAGCCCGTTTCATGGACTATTACTCACTGTTTTGGGTCCCCGGAGTGATTTATACGATTAACGAACCCAGGGATGTGTTTATGTGTCGGTCATCAACACTCGCAGTTTTGGCCGATTCTGGCCCGTTCCGTGGACTATTACTCTACGTTTTGGGGTCCAGAAGCGATTTCCATGGTTGTCGAACCCCAAGGTGCGCTTATGTGTCGGTCATTAACACTTGTATTTTTGGCCGATTCTGGCGCGTTTCATGGACTATTACTCACTATTTTGGGGTCCCGAAGTGATTTCCACGATTAACGAACCCTGCGGTGTGTTTACGTTTCGGTCATCAACACTCGCAGTTTTCGCCGATTCTGGCCCGTTTCGTGGACTATTACTCACTGTTTTGGGGTCCCAGTGTGATTTCCACGATTGCCAAACCCTATGGTGCGTTTACGTGTCGGTCATCAACACTCGCAGTTTTGGCCGATTCTGGCCTGTTTCGTGGACTATTACTCACTGTTTTTGGGGTCACAGAGTGATTTCCACGATTAACGAACCCTGGGATGTGTTTACGTGTCGATAATCCACACTCGCAGTTTTGGCCGATTCTGGCCCGTTTCATGGACTATTACTCACTGTCTTGGGGTCCCGGAGTGATTTATACGATTAACGAACCCTGCGATGTGTTTACGTGTCGGTCATCAACATTCACAGTTTTGGCCGATTCAGGCCCGTTTCATGGACTATTACTCAGCATTTTGGGGTCCCGAAGCGATTTCCATAGTTGTTGAACCCCAAGGTGCGCTTATGTGTCGGTCATCAACACTCGTAGTTTTGGACGATTCTGTCCTGTTTCATGGACTCTTACTCACTGTTTTGGGTTCCCGGAGTGATTTATACGCTTAACGAACCCTGGGTGCATTTACGCGTTGGTCATCAACACTCGCAGCGATTTTGGCGATTCGGCCCGTTTTCATGGAGTATTACTCACTGTTTTGGGGTCCCAGAGTGATTTCCACGATTAACGAACCCTGGGGTGCGTTTACGTGTCGGTCATCAACACTCGCAGTTTTGGCAGATTCTGGCCCGTTTCGTGGACTATTACTCACGGTTTTGGGGTCCCGAAGCGATTTCCATAGTTGTTGAACCCCAAGGTGCGCTTATGTGTCGGTCGTCAACACTCGTAGTTTTGGCCGATTCTGGCCTGTTTCATGGACTATTACACATTGTTTTGGGGTCCCAGAGTGATTTATACGACTAACGAACCACGTAGTGCGTTTACGTGTCGGTCATCAACACTCGCAGTTTTGGCCGATTCTGGCGCGTTTCATGGACTATTACTCACTATTTTGGAGTCCCGACGTGATTTCCACGATTAACGAACCCTGCGGTGTGTTTACGTTTCGGTCATCAACACTCGCAGTTTTGGCCGATTCTGGCCCGTTTCGTGGACTATTACTCACTGGTTTGGGGTCGATGTGATTTCCACGATTGCCAAACCCTATGGTGCGTTTACGTGTCGGTCATCAACACTCGCAGTTTTGGCCGATTCTGGCCCGTTTCGTGGACTATTACTCACTGTTTTTGGGGTCACAGAGTGATTTCCACGATTAACGAACCCTGGGATGTGTTTACGTGTCGGTAATCCACACTCGCGATTTTGCCGATTCTGTCCCGCTTCATGGACTATTACTCACTGTTTTGGGGTCCCGGAGTGATTTATACGATTAACGAACCCTGCGATGTGTTTACGTGTCGGTCATCAACATTCACAGTTTTGGCCGATTCAGGCCCGTTTCGTGGACTATTACTCAGCATTTTGGGGTCCCGAAGCGATTTCCATAGTTGTTAAACCCCAAGGTGCGCTTATGTGTCAGTCAACAACACTCGTAGTTTTGGCCAATTCTGGCCTGTTTCATGGACTCTTACTCACTGTTTTGGGTTCCCGGAGTGATTTATACGCTTAACGAACCCTGGGTGCATTTACGCGTTGGTCATCAACACTCGCAGTTTTGGCCGATTCTGGCCCGTTTCATGGAGTATTACTCACTGTTTTGGGGTCCCAGAGTGATTTACACGATTAACGAAACCTTGGGATGTGTTTACGCGTCGGTCATCAACACTCGCAGTTTTGGCAGATTCTGGCCCGTTTCGTGGACTATTACTCACGGTTTTGGGGTCCCGAAGCGATTTCCATAGTTGTTGAACCCCAAGGTGCGCTTATGTGTCGGTCATCAACACTCGTAGTTTTGGCCGATTCTGGCCTGTTTCATGGACTATTACACATTGTTTTGGGGTCCCGGAGTGATTTATACGACTAACGAACCCTGGGGTGCATTTACATGTCGGTCATCAACACTCGCAGTTTTGGCCGATTCTGGCCCGTTTCATGGACTATTACTCACTGTTTTGGGTCCCAGGAGTGATTTATCGATTAATGAACCGAGGGATGTGTTTACGTGTCGGTCATCAACACTCGCAGTTTTGGCCGATTCTGGCCCGTTCCGTGGACTATTACTCTACGTTTTGGGGTCCCAAAGCAATTTCCCTTGTTGTCGAACCCCAAGGTGCGCTTATGTGTCGGTCATTAACACTTGTATTTTTGGCCGATTCTGGCCCGTTTCATGGACAATTACTCACTATTTTGGGGTCCCGAAGTGATTTCCACGATTAACGAACCTGCGGTGTGTTTACGTTTGGTCATCAACACTTTCAGCTTTTGGCGATTCTCGCCCGTTTAGGACTATTACACACTGTTTTGGGGTCCCAGTGATTTCCACGATTGCCAAACCCTATGGTGCGTTTACGTGTCGGTCATCAACACTTTCAGATTTTGGCGATTACGCCCGTTCGTGGACTATTACTCACTTGTTTTTGGGGTCACAGAGTGATTTCCACGATTAACGAACCCTGGGATGTGTTTACGTGTCGGTAATCCACACTCGCAGTTTTGGCAGATTCTGGCCCGTTTCATGGACTATTACTCACTGTTTTGGGGTCCCGTAGTGATTTATACGATTAACGAACCCTGCGATGTGTTTACGTGTCGGTCATCAACATTCACAGTTTTGGCCGATTCAGGCCCGTTTCGTGGACTATTACTCAGCATTTTGGGGTCCCGAAGCGATTTCCATAGTTGTTGAACCCCAAGGTGCGCTTATGTGTCAGTCAACAACACTCGTAGTTTTGGCCAATTCTGGCCTGTTTCATGGACTCTTACTCACTGTTTTGGGTTCCCGGAGTGATTTATACGCTTAACGAACCCTGGGTGCATTTACGCGTTGGTCATCAACACTCGCAGTTTTGGCCGATTCTGGCCCGTTTCATGGAGTATTACTCACTGTTTTGGGGTCCCAGAGTGATTTACACGATTAACGAAACCTTGGGATGTGTTTACGCGTCGGTCATCAACACTCGCAGTTTTGGCAGATTCTGGCCCGTTTCGTGGACTATTACTCACGGTTTTGGGGTCCCGAAGCGATTTCCATAGTTGTTGAACCCCAAGGTGCGCTTATGTGTCGGTCATCAACACTCGTAGTTTTGGCCGATTCTGGCCTGTTTCATGGACTATTACACATTGTTTTGGGGTCCGGAGTGATTTATACGACTAACGAACCCTGGGGTGCATTTACATGTCGGTCATCAACACTCGCAGTTTTGGCCGATTCGGCCCGTTTCATGGACTATTACTCACTGTTTTGGGTCCTAGGAGTGATTTATCGATTAACGAACCTGAGGATGTGTTTACGTGTCGGTCATCAACACTTTCGCGATTTTGGCGATTCGGCCCGTTTGTGGACTATTACTCACTTGCTTTTGGGGTCACATAATGATTTCCACGATTAACGAACCACAGGATGTGTTTACGTGTCGGTAATCCATACTGCAGATTTTGGCGATTCGGCCCGTTTCATGGACTATTACTCACTGTTTTGGGGTCCCGGAGTGATTTATACGATGAACGAACCCTGCGATGTGTTTACGTGTTGGTCATCACTATTCACAGTTTTGGCCGATTCAGGCCCGTTTCGTGGACTATTACTCAGCATTTTGGGGTCCCGAAGCGATTTCCATAGTTGTTGAACCCCAAGGTGCGCTTATGTGTCGGTCATCAACACTCGTAGTTTTGGCCGATTCTGGCCTGTTTCATGGACTCTTACTCACTGTTTTGGGTTCCCGGAGTGATTTATACGCTTAACGAACCCTGGGTGCATTTACGCGTTGGTCATCACTTTCAGCGGTTTTGGCGATTCTCGCCCGTTTTCATGGACTATTACTCACTGTTTTGGGGTCCAGAGTGATTTCCACGATTAACGAACCCTGGGGTGCGTTTACGTGTCGGTCATCAACACTCGCAGTTTTGGCGATTCTGGCCCGTTTAATGGACTATTACTCACTGTTTTGGGGTCCCAGCGATTTCCATAGTTGTTGAACCCCAAGGTGCGCTTATGTGTCGGTCGTCAACACTCGTAGTTTTGGCGATTCGGCTGTTTCATGGACTATTACACATTGTTTTGGGGTCCCGAGTGATTTATCGACTAACGAACCACAGGGTGCATTTACATGTCGGTCATCAACACTGCAGCTTTTGGCGATTCTGGCCCGTTCATGGACTATTACTCACTGTTTTGGGTCCCGGAGTGATTTATACGATTAACGAACCCATGAATGTGTTTATGTGTCGGTCATCAACACTCGCAGTTTTGGCCGATTCTGGCCCGTTCCGTGGACTATTACTCTACGTTTTGGGGTCCAGAAGCGATTTCCATGGTTGTCGAACCCCAAGGTGCGCTTATGTGTCGGTCATTAACACTTGTATTTTGGCGATTCGGGCCCGTTTCATGGACTATTACTCACTATTTTGGGGTCCCGAAGTGATTTCCACGATTAACGAACCCTGCGGTGTGTTTACGTTTCAGTCATCAACACTCGCAGTTTTGGCCTATTCTGGCCTGTTTCGTGGACTATTACTCACTGTTTTGGGGACCCGCAGTGATTCCATGATTAACGAACCACGTAGTGCGTTTACGTGTCGGTCATCAACACTCGCAGTTTTGGCCGATTCTGGCGCGTTTCATGGACTATTACTCACTATTTTGGGGTCCCGAAGTGATTTCCACGATTAACGAACCCTGCGGTGTGTTTACGTTTCGGTCATCAACACTCGCAGTTTTGGCCGATTCTGGCCCGTTTCGTGGACTATTACTCACTGTTTTGGGGTCCCAGTGTGATTTCCACGATTGCCAAACCCTATGGTGCGTTTACGTGTCGGTCATCAACACTCGCAGTTTTGGCCGATTCTGGCCTGTTTCGTGGACTATTACTCACTGTTTTTGGGGTCACAGAGTGATTTCCACGATTAACGAACCCTGGGATGTGTTTACGTGTCAGTAATCCACACTCGCAGTTTTGGCCGATTCTGTCCCGTTTCATGGACTATTATTCACTGTTTTGGGGTCCCGGAGTGATTTATACGATTAACGAACCCTGCGGTGTGTTTACGTGTCGGTCATCAACATTCACAGTTTTGGCCGATTCAGGCCCGTTTCGTGGACTATTACTCAGCATTTTGGGGTCCCGAAGCGATTTCCATAGTTGTTGAACCCCAAGGTGCGCTTATGTGTCAGTCAACAACACTCGTAGTTTTGGCCAATTCTGGCCTGTTTCATGGACTCTTACTCACTGTTTTGGGTTCCCGGAGTGATTTATACGCTTAACGAACCCTGGGTGCATTTACTTGTTGGTCATCAACACTCGTAGTTTTGGCCGATTCTGGCCCGTTTCATGGAGTATTACTCACTATTTTGGGATCCCAGAGTGATTTACACGATTAACGAAACCCTGGGATGTGTTTACGCGTCGGTCATCAACACTCGCGCCGTTTGGCGATTCTCATCCCATTTCGTGGACTATTACTCACGGTTTTGGGGTCCCGAAGCGATTTCCATAGTTGTTGAACCCCAAGGTGCGCTTATGTGTCGGTCATCAACACTCGTAGTTTTGGCCGATTCTGGCCTGTTTCATGGACTATTACACATTGTTTTGGGGTCCGGAGTGATTTATCGACTAACGAACCACAGGGTGCATTTACATGTCGGTCATCAACACTTTCGCGATTTTGGCGATTCGCCCGCGTTCATGGACTATTACTCACTGTTTTGGGTCCTAGGAGTGATTTATCGATTAACGAACCGAGGATGTGTTTACGTGTCGGTCATCAACACTTTCGCGATTTTGGCGATTCGGCCCGTTCCGTGGACTATTACTCTACGTTTTGGGGTCCCAAAGCAATTTCCTTGTTGTCGAACCCCAAGGTGCGCTTATGTGTCGGTCATTAACACTTGTATTTTTGGCCGATTCTGGCCCGTTTCATGGACAATTACTCACTATTTTGGGGTCCCGAAGTGATTTCCACGATTAACGAACCCTGCGGTGTGTTTACGTTTCGGTCATCAACACTCGCAGTTTTGGCCGATTCTGGCCCGTTTCGTGGACTATTACTCACTGTTTTGGGGTCCCAGTGTGATTTCCACGATTGCCAAACCCTATGGTGCGTTTACGTGTCGGTCATCAACACTCGCAGTTTTGGCCGATTCTGGCCCGTTTCGTGGACTATTACTCACTGTTTTTGGGGTCACAGAGTGATTTCCACGATTAACGAACCCTGGGATGTGTTTACGTGTCGGTAATCCACACTCGCAGTTTTGGCCGATTCTGGCCCGTTTCATGGACTATTACTCACTGTTTTGGGGTCCCGGAGTGATTTATACGATTAACGAACCCTGCGATGTGTTTACGTGTCGGTCATCAACATTCACAGTTTTGGCCGATTCAGGCCCGTTTCATGGACTATTACTCAGCATTTTGGGGTCCCGAAGCGATTTCCATAGTTGTTGAACCCCAAGGTGCGCTTATGTGTCAGTCAACAACACTCGTAGTTTTGGCCAATTCTGGCCTGTTTCATGGACTCTTACTCACTGTTTTGGGTTCCCGGAGTGATTTATACGCTTAACGAACCCTGGGTGCATTTACGTTGGTCATCAACACTCGCAGTTTTGGCCGATTCTGGCCCGTTTCATGGAGTATTACTCACTGTTTTGGGGTCCCGAGTGATTTACACGATTAACGAAACCTTGGGATGTGTTTACGCATCGGTCATCAACACTCGCAGTTTTTGGCGATTCTGGCCCGTTTCGTGGACTATTACTCACGGTTTTGGGGTCCCGAAGCGATTTCCATAGTTGTTGAACCCCAAGGTGCGCTTATGTGTCGGTCATCAACACTCGTAGTTTTGGCCGATTCTGGCCTGTTTCATGGACTATTACACATTGTTTTGGGGTCCCGGAGTGATTTATACGACTAACGAACCCTGGGGTGCATTTACATGTCGGTCATCAACACTCGCAGTTTTGGCCGATTCTGGCCCGTTTCATGGACTATTACTCACTGTTTTGGGTCCTAGGAGTGATTTATACGATTAACGAACCCAGGGATGTGTTTACGTGTCGGTCATCAACACTCGCAGTTTTGGCCGATTCTGGCCCGTTCCGTGGACTATTACTCTACGTTTGGGGTCCCGAAGCGATTTCCATGGTTGTCGAACCCCAAGGTGCGCTTATGTGTCGGTCATTAACACTTGTATTTTTGGCCGATTCTGGCCCGTTTCATGGACAATTACTCACTATTTTGGGGTCCCGAAGTGATTTCCACGATTAACGAACCCTGCGGTGTGTTTACGTTTCGGTCATCAACACTCGCAGTTTTGGCCTATTCTGGCCTGTTTCGTGGACTATTTGTAACACCCCAACAATTTAACCAGGTTTTAGTTATTAAAATTTTGCCAAGAGTTTAAAATTTTTGCATGCAAGAATATCTCTATCGATTTCAAAACTTTTCTTTTAATATTAAGGAGTTTTTCCCAAGTGGATCCTTCCCAAAACATATTGGACTTATATGCCCTCTCACTTAAAAAACATCTTTCAATCGGAGATTTATTTATTAAATTATTTCACTCTGAGCTTTATTCCTTAAAATGACTTTCTTTAAGTTTTGGAGCTCTTTTGAACTGCAACCATTTGATATATTATTCTAAAATCCAACCAAAATTTGGAGATGTCGGTGATGTCTCTAAATCACTTTTGTGCAATAATATATTCCATTTATTGAATATTTTGAGCTCTACACCCAATTTTCTTCTCTGGTCCAGAGAGCAATTTTGCACTACAACCCTTAAAATATTTGTTTCTAGTTTCCACCAAAATTATGGGATGTCACTAGAAGCATGTCATTCCATTATATGCAAAAATCCAGGGTTGTTCTTTGAAAATTTTGAGTGAATCAACCTCTTTTCCATTCTGGTCCAATTTGAGGAATTGTACAACAACCACCATTTTAGTTGCTCCTATATCCATGATTACTTTTTCTCTCGCTAGTCCCCTTGCCAACCCCTTAAGTCCGGAGAGTCGACCCATTGGATGATTCTAAGTGCTTGCACAATGCCATTTGCTTTCTGTCGAGAATTGAAGTTTTGCAAAACTTGCACTAACAAGTTTATGATTTTTACCGACTAACCTCACCACCCTCTTGTGCATCCAAGGAGACACTGATCTGGAAGATTTGGCCCTCCAAGAAAAGCCTAGGTGCTGTGGCATTTTCTCAAACACACAGGTGCATGGTCGATTTGGCATGGATTCTAGTTAGCAGTGTGAACTGATCCCCGACCCCTCAAGCTTGTCCATTGATCTCCTTGCAACCCATAGCCTAGACACTGCTAACTCCCAGCTCCATCCAAGCGCTCTGAGTGCCATGGCATTCGCCGAGCATCTGTGGTGTCGTCGCGCTTGAGCGCGCCTAAGCCATAGCTGCAAGACACGAGCCACCGCGTCGCGCCCGCTTCACGCCACCTACCCGCTCGCCCTCTGAGCCACGCCACTCGCTTGATTCTCGCCACGTCGCCAAGAGCCCCGACAGCCTCCTCACCCCCCTGCGGCGTAGCCGACAAGCCGCTTAGCGGCACGCCCATGTCGCATCCGCCACCGCCATGGGCAGCACCGCCGCACCACCACAGGCGCACCTTCGCCTCCATGGACGGTGGAGCTTTCGTCGGTAGCTCACGGAGCCGACCAACCACCACCACGCCGCCTGCAACACAAGAGGGCGGTTCGCGGCAAACTTATCCCCATCGCCGCAAACCGACATGGCCACGCTATAAAAAGGGACCCCGAGCCCCTCTGAGCACGCACGCAACCTCGGCTACCCCCATGGAACCCCCATAGCCCGCAATCGTCAGGGAAACGCCGCCTTCTTCATCTCCGGCAACTCCTGGTGCCGCCACTGCCTCGTTCACTCCGGCACCACCAGGCTTCCCCTCTCCGTTCTCTTCACCAAGAACACCTCCTTCCTTCCAGGAACCCAACCCCCTACTCGATTTTGATCGGGAACCACATTCGCCCCAAAATCACTTTATTCCCCGAAGCCCCATCCGCCATGGAGCTACGCGCGCGACTCCCTCCACCTCCGGCGACCTGCGACCACCGGAGGACCGCCTAGGAGTGGCAGATCCATTCTTGCACTCGGATACCATGAGGAGCCGCTTAACGCCGGGACGATCGCGGAGCCCCGCCTCGGTTCGGCGGAGGAAGGGAGGAGGGCGATCGGTCAAACCTGACCAAGGGCCCCTGGACCCACTGCCACCGACCCCGCACCGTCCACGTGTTTTAAGTGGGCGTAAAACCTCAAGCGCCTCCTATGACCGAAAGCGTATTTCTATCTCAAACGTTTTTTTTTTTACATTTTATTTAAAATTAGATTTGACCAAATCTTTGGTAGCTTTATCTTTTAAATATAAGTCCAAACGAACTGATTCTTTTCCTACCTCTCTCAAATAATGTCTAGTTTATTTTAAGATTTATTTGAAAAAATTCAAAACAACTTTTGTGCTGTTTTGATTTTGTGTGTTAATTCATTTATATTTCTAAAATAAGATTTTTGAAGAGAGGATAAATATTTCAAGAGCTTGAAATGCACCCTGCCTTCTCATGACCTGAAGGCAAGCATTCTGAATCCCGCATAATATTTTTGGTGTGATCGTTGATACGTTTATAACACCACCGCATTTCGAAGGACTTGTTATTTCATGTGGTATGATCGTATGCATGAGTGCATATTAGTGATTCCCATGCTGTTGGAAATGAACACACTTGTGATGATAATCACCCTCATGTGCCTTGCATGCATACTGGCAGAACCGGAAAACCTCTGCCTTGGGTAGGCATGAGTTTGTCGCCGGTCTCCGTTGGGACGGTTATGTCCAGTATGGCATGGTAAGGTGATATGAGCGGTGACTCTGTTGGTTGAAATATATTCGTTATGCTAATCATGCAGGAATACTTAAACCTCCCGAGTCGACCGTAGATCGAGTCTTGTTCGATAATCGCCATACTTGCTTCAGACTACCACTGTCTCTACATCAAGTAGAGTACGGTTTAGTAAGTTGTCAACCTCTTTCTAGCACACACCGCATGTGAGAGGCCATGGTGGAAGATACCGTTGTAGCTGGTAGGCAGCCACCCGCCCGGGGCATGGGTGTTTCGGGTTGGGACCGAGAGGGAGGCCACCCTTAGGGCACGCAATATAAATTTGATCCCATTCTACGCGAGGTTGTAGCCTCCCCACTTAGAGTTTGCTTAACAGGTGTCGTGGGTGATTCCAGACACGTGTGAATTAAGCTGGTGTGTGCAAGTTAGGTGTATTTTCAACTAAAAGACCGTAGAAGGAATTAGTCCCGATGGACTAAAGAAATCCGTTACTCGTGGGTAAAGAGTACACCCTCTGCAGAGATTAAACCTATTCAATAGCCGTGTCCATGGTTAAGGACTACTGATGCAGGATGGGTCGTGTCGGTCTTAGCGTCGGTCTTTGGTGGCTAAACTGTTAAACCGAAATGGAATTACTACTTGTGACTTGTGATAATTATAATTATTATTATTGTTGCCTAACCCGTGATATTATTGTTATTATCGAGTATCTCTCGGATGGTTCAACCTCCGGATATTCACTATGATTGTTTATTTTAAAGCCCTTATGTGGTTTCGCTCGGGCCTTGATCGTGGCATTTATTTTAAAGACCTTTATGTGGTGTCGCTCAAACGCCCGATTGTGGCATTTATTTAAAAGCCCTTTATGTGGTGTCGCTCGAGACGACCGATCGTGGCATTTCTTTTAAAGCCCTTTATGTGGTGTCGCTCGACGCCTCGATCGTGGCATTTATTTTAAAGCCCTTCATGTGGTGTCGCTCGACGCCTTGATCGTGGCATTTCTTTTAAAGCCCTTTATGTGGTGTCGCTCAGACGCCTCGATCGTGGCATTTCTTTTAAAGCCCTTTATGTGGTGTCACTAAGGCGCTTGATTGTGGCATTGCTTGTTATTTATTTCATAAATTTTAATACTACTATGCTATTGCATTTTTATAAATAACTTGCTTGCACTCATCGAGTTTGTTTATCTTTTGTGACCGACATCATGAGCATAAAATATTTTCAGCCTATCATTGTTATATTATACCTGTGTTCATAATGTTTGCGAGTACATTCAAAGTACTCATTGGCTTGTCCTCGCTATTGTCTTGGCCAGATTTTCTTGCACGAAGAGGAGCGACGCGATGCCAGCCCCGAACCCACACAATGGAGATAGCAGCCTCGCGAAGATAGGAGTTAACCTGGTCACTGTTCTGTGGGAATTGGAGTCCCATAGACACCGATGATCCATAAACCGCTCCGCCATCAACCACTAGAAATCATTTGTTGTACTCACGAGCCGAATGGTCTTGTACTACATATTTTGTATTTTGCTTGGAATTTCACGTATCAAGTTGGAGCCTCATCATTAACAAGAATCCTGGGGCTGATGAGCACGACGGTCTCTTTCTCGAAATTGATACCCGAAAAACCGGTCGTGACACTATTACTCACCGCTTTGGGGT